>CM055615.1:3246808-3551198 GCA_029379385.1 Quillaja saponaria | reverse complement strand
GTCGAAGATTATCTATGTCTTGTTCTGATACTCTTCCATTCTTCCATTGCAAGCTTAGTGCTTACATTGAAACGTACCCAACAACGACAACTAAGTCTTATGTGGGAATTGTTCAAAGAACAAAGCTTACTAACTTCACTTTTCTTTGTAATTCTTAATGTTTGAAACAAGTAACGAATAGAGTTGTCCTTTTCTGAGAACTGAGATAGACATCTCATTTAGAAAGGAATCCATTTTTCTACTATATGCTCAAAGTATTGCTCAAGAAAAAATATAATTTGTGGTCTTCTTCTTCTTCTTATATATATGTGTGGCATTAATTAGATTATTAACTTCATTTAAGTTTATCATTTCTACATTCCTTTCTATATATATTGTCAATAGATTTGCATCGTTCATTATACTTTCTTGAATCCCAGCCACATTTGTACGACCACCCATCATTGTACAGGTACTTAATTTTTTTTTTTCCTTCTATTATTTTCCGACTTTTGTTTATTCAATATTTACCTTGCTGATATTGTTGCACTTGGGTCATCCTCTTCATGTGGATGAGTTAGATTTGTTCTTTATTATAAATATCGATGAAATTTTAGTTTAATTGTTAAATTATGGAGATACACCTAAATCTTGTCTCTAAACTTTTTTTCATTTTGCATTCACATTAACTAAAAATATAATATTATTATTGTTTTAAAAAGAATTTATATATATTATGTATAAAAGTAGTTCAATGACATAAATTTTTGATTTTTTAAATATTCTTATTAATTTTTTATTTTACTTCAAATAGACTATTATTATTATTTTTTTACATTTTCTAATTCTTTCTGATTTTAATATCAATATGATTATAATTGTTTTAGAACTATTGGTTTTGTTTTAGTAATTCTTCTAAATATTAATAAATCTTTAATTTTTTAATAATTACATTAAAATTGAAATTTTCAATTTTTTTGTTTGAGAAGTTCCTAATAATCAAAATTTTTTGAGTTCTTCTCAAATTTATGAATTAATTTTTTTAAAAAACTATGAATTAAAATAAATATTAAGAGTATAATTTTTATGATTATAATTTGTTATTTTAAATTTTAATTTATATGAAAATTATAATTTTTCAATAATTAGATGTCAATAGTAGTTAAGATTGAGTTTCTCAATTTTTTTTTAATTTTGTTTAGTAAGTTCCTAATAATAATTTTTTTTAATTTCTCTCAATTTTAAGAATTACAATTTTAAATATATTACTCATGAATTAACATAAATATTACGAGTATATTTTTCATGATTATAATATTTATTTTAACTTTTAATTCATACTTTTTTTTAAATATATTTTCAATAATTATATGTCAATAGTAGTTAAAATTGAATGTCTCAAAAAAAAAAAAATTTAAATAAGTTTCTAATAAGTATAATATTTTTTAGTTCACTACAAGAAAATGTGTTATCATAGTCCGCGTACTATAGATAGCAAAAAGAAGATCTTTGATAACCATTATCTGAGATTGTGAAAACAGTTTTCAAAAACCATTACTTGTGGTCTCAAATACCTCACAATTTAATCCTTCACCCTGTTGTGATGTTATAATTTACGGTCACTGATAGTTGAATTTTTTGGTGCCAAATAAGATAAATTATTAGAGACTGCTTTGTATTATCAATGACAGCATTTGCGAGCTCTGATAATTTTGTTTTTTATATTTATTCGATACTATTTTTAATGTTATAGGAGACCCACTATTACGATCTTAGATGATTAACCAAATAAAAAGCCTTAAACATTCCTTGTTCATTCTCAGGCATCTTGCACTTGTGGTCGCTTGTCCTTATATAGTTGAGTCAGTGTCCTCTACCACCTCGAAGTCCACTCCAGCCATTCGTGAAAAAGTTTGTGACAGCCGCCGTCTGTTCCTGGGTCTCATACTCGCCTCCTATTTGTATCTTTTTTCCTGTCTGCATTCACGAAGATTTTGAGGTTAGTTTTTTTATCTTGTATTATGGTTTTGATTGTTGACCCTTGAACATGTTAATGGAAAGCACATTCAGGTCAAAATAGAAGTAAATTCAATTGAAGGTAATTCTTTAGAACTATTGATTTTTTGTAATTTTTTTTTTCTATTTTAATATTGATATGATTAACTGTTTTATAATTATTGATTTTACTTCAAATGGATTATTTATTGTTATTTTTTTATGTATTTTAATTTCAATATGGTTGTAATCGTATTTAGAACTATTGATTTCTTTTTAACTAATTTTTCTCAATATTAAATTTCTTTTTTTTAACAAATTTCTAGTAATCATATTCTTCTCAAATTTTATGAATTAATTTTTTTGAAAAAATAAGATGAATTAAAATATATATTAAGAGTATAGTTTTTATTATATTTGTTGTTTTAACTTTTAATTTATAAAAAGTTTATAATTTTTCAAATGTCAATAGTAGATAAGATTATAATATGATTGTTTTAACTTTTAATTCATAAAAAAAATAAAATTCAATAATTATATTTCAGTAGTAGATAAGATTGAATTTCTCAATTTGTTTTGTTTAATAAGTTCCCAATAATTGTAATATTTTTTAGTTCTTCTTAAATTGATGAAATTAATTTTTTGTTAAATTTTTCTATTTGTTCATGAATTGAAAAATGAATTAGTGGAAGAAATTTTATTTTCTTAAATAGCTTATAAGTTTTTATTATTACATAAATACTTTTAATTATTATTTTGTTTCAAATTAATTACTATCCTCATCACACACATTTGTGTGTTCAGAGACTTTTTATTTTATTTATATATATATATATATATATATTTTAGGTAACAACATATCAATTGTTTTAATTAAAAAGTAATTGTTAGAAAATGTTATTGTTAGTGAATTAGTTTCAACTTGCTTAAACTTGTAAAATAATATAGCTAGATTTATTTTATTATAGTTCTTTTTCCTCTTTCGTAATTTTACTATAATTAAAAAGTAATTGTTCGAAAATGCCATTGTCAGTGAATGAGTTTCAACTTGCTTAAACTTGTAAAATAATATAGCTAGATTTATTTGATTATAGTTATTTTCCCTCTTTCCTAATTTTACTACATTTTAATATTACTAAGATTGTAATTGTTTTATGACTATTGATTTTTCTTTTGCCTTAATTCTTTTCAATATTAATAAATTTTTATTTAATAAGCTACAAATCATTATAATATTATAATTTAAATTTTAAATTAGTATAAACTTAAAGAAAAATTAAGATTATAATTTTTATGATTATAATATTATTGTGTTAATATTATAATGACATAAATTTTTTATTTCTTTAATATCCTTACTAGTTTTTATTATTATATAATTACATTTAGTTGTTATTTTATTTAAAATAGACTATTGTTATTATTATTTTTCTAAATCTTCTCTATTTTCATATTAATATGATTATAATTGTTTAGAATTATTGATTTTGTTTTTACTAATTCTTCTCATTATTAATAAATCTGTAATTTTCAATAATTACATGTCAATAGTAATTAAAATTAAATTTTTCTCAAACTTTTTTTATTTAATAAGTTCCTAATTATCATTAATTTTTTTTTAATTCTTCTCAAATTTATGAATTTTTTTTTTAAATACTGAGTTAAAATACATATTAAGAGTATAGTTTTCATTATTATAATTTGTTGTTTTAAACTTTAATTTATAAAAATTTTATAATTTTTCAATAATTATATATCAATAGTAGTTATGATTGAATTTCTCAATTTTTGTTTGTTTAATAAGTTTCTAATAATTATAATATTTTTTAGTTATTCTCAAATTTATGAATTAACTATTTTTAAAAAAATATTATGAATTAAAAAAAAATTAATAGTACATTGTTCATGATTATAATATTATTGTTTTTAACTTTTAATTCTTCTTTCACTAAAGAGTTTTAAAAAAAAATATATAAATTTATGAATTTAATTTTTCAATTTGTCAGCTTTATGTACTTGCTTATCTATATTTACACTATACAAAAAAGATGCTTAATTGGATGAAAATTTGATTTTCTTAAATACCTTTATAAGTTTTTATTATTACATAGTTATTTTTAATTTTTATTTTGCTTCAAATAAAATTTTTTTTGTTTTGTTTTTGTGAATTCTTAACTATTTTACTGTTAATAGGATTGTAATTGTTTTAAAGCTATTGATTTCTTATTTACTAATTCTTCCAAATATTAATAATTTTATAATTTTTTAATAATTATATGTCAATACTAATAAAAAAATTTAAATCTTTATTTAATAAGTTCCTAATAATCATAATTTTTAAACTATTCTCAAATTTATGAATTAAAAGAAATGTTAAGAGTATAGTTTTCGTAATTATAATATGACACTTTTATCTTTTAATTCATAAAAAAAAAAAATTAATTATTATATATCAATAATAGTTAGGATTGAATTTCTTAATTTTTTTTTATTCTATTTGTTCATGAATATAAAAGTGGATTAGTGGAATAAATTTATTTTCTTAAATAGCTTATGAGTTTTTACTATTACATAAATGTTTTTTTAGTTGTTATTCTACTTCAAATACACTGCTTATTTATTTTTTTTCAATATTGTACTTATTTCCTAATTTTTTTCCATTTTATTGTTAATGGGATTGTAATTATTGTATGACTATTGATTTTTTTTTAATTCTTTTCAATATTAATAAATCTATAATTTGTAAATAATTATATGTCAATAGTAATTATTACTAAATTTTTTTAATTTTTATTTAATAAATTACAAATAATTATAACATTATAAATTAAAATTTTAGAAAAATGCTATAAATTGAAAGAAAAATTAAGGGTATAGTTTAAATGATTAAATATTATTGTGTTAATTCTTCTTCCGTCTGTAGAATTTTTTTAAAAATATATGTTTCTATTATAAATTAATTTTTTTGTGAAATTTATCTATTTGTTTAATATCATTAACATGAAATATTATTTTTATTAATTATAATTTTTTGATTATGTACATCAATTATTGATAAACATAATTAAGATTTATAAAGTGTATCCATTTTGTCGTGCCAATTTTTAAAATATAATAGATAAGAATATGATCATAATAGAGATTTGATGTTAATCAACTAATTAATTTATATTACATATAATGGTAGTATATCAGAAAATTTTTGTTTAGGAGTTTTTATTTCAATTGATGAAAACGGAGGTATTGTAATAAAAAAAGTCCAAATTTCGAGTACCACTACCTCTGTGTAATCAATTTTCTTCGTTAGTTAGTTATATTTTTTTTCCTTTAATTTGTTGGTTTAAATTTTGATGTTCTTAATATAAGAACTTCATATTTTCTTATTTTGTTATATCTTTTTATACATGAAAAAATTGAAGAAGTAAATTATGATACGAGGACTTTAAACTGTAATCCAGTTCCAAAGAGTTGCTTAAGGTTGGACTTTGATTTCATCATCATGTGTTCCATGTCAATACCCAATTACCCATTTGTTGTCTTCATCTTGGTTTTTTTTGGTTGTGTTATTTTTAAGGGAGAAAAAGATACATGGAGATTGTCATTGCAATTGCTGGAAAAATTGCAGAGTATGCAGTGGAGCCAATTGGACGGCGATTGGGTTACGTGTGCTACTACAGGTGCAATGTCAAGGAACTTGGTGATGAGATTGACAAACTCCAGACTGCTAGAGAGATTTTGCAACATAAAGTTGATGAAGAAAGAAGACAATGGACTTGAAATTGAACGTTCTGTTCTGACATGGTTGGAAAGAGTTGATAGTATCAAAGGCAAGGTAGAGGAATTTCAGAAAGACACTGGTCATTCCAACGCTGTGTGTTCCAAATGGTGGTGTCCCAACTTATGGGTGCGGCATCAATTGAGTAGGAGAGCGAAAAAGATAGCGAAAGATGTTGCTGAAGTCGAAGAAAAAGAGCCCCCAATTGAAAGAGTTGCTTATCGCCCTGCTTTACAAGGTTTAGCCTCCACTTCAGCTGCAGCTACAAGAGGTTTCACAACCTTTGAGTCGAGGATGCCAATTGTTAAGGTGATCATGGAGGCTCTGATGGACCCTTCTGTTAACATGATTGGGGTTTATGGGTTAGGTGGTGTGGGTAAAACCACTCTGGTCAAAGAAATAGCTGAAAAAGCTAAGAAAGCCAATGTCTTTGAGGTTGTAGTCATGGCAGTCGTAACCCAAACTCCAGACCTGAAGCGAATTCAAGGCGAAATAGCCGATATATTAGGCTTGAAATTTGATGAGGAAAGTGTGCTTGGTAGAGCAAGTCGGTTGCGTGAGAGGATAACTCAAGAGAAAAAGATACTTGTTATATTGGATGACATTTGGGGAAGGATTGATTTAGAAGAAGTAGGAATTCCTTTCCAAGAGGACTATAAACGAAGAGAAAAGGATTTGGATGAAGTTGACCTTTCTTTCAGAGGGAAATATAAGAAAAGGGAAAAGGATTTGGGGGAAGTAGAACTGCCTTTTGGAGGGGAACATAAAAGAGGGGAAAACTATAATAGTTGCAAGATATTGCTTACCTCCAGAAATAAGGAAGTAGTGTCTCAAATGGGTACGCAAAAGGATTTTCAGATACAACTCTTAACAGAAGCCGAGACGTGGAGCTTGTTTCAAGCAATGGTTGGAGATGTTGACATTGTCAATGATACTGTCCTGCACCCAATAGCAATTGAAGTGGCAAAAAAAATGTGCAGGTCTGCCTGTTTCAATTGTTACAGTAGCAAGGGCATTAAAAAACAATAACTTATCTGCTTGGAAAGATGCCTTAAATCAGCTTACAAGGTTCGAGAATGAAGGAATGAATGCCAGAGTCTACTCAGCTTTGGAGTTGAGTTACAATCAACTCGAAAGTGATGAAGTCAGGAATTTTTTTTTGGTTTGTGGTATTCTTGGAGATTTTTCAGACACAGAATACTTGTTGAAGTATAGTATGGGTTTGGGTATAATCAAATACAAAGATACTGTGGAAGGTGCAAGAAACAGAATTTATAACTTGATCAACACCCTCAAAGCATCTTGCTTATTGCTGGAAGAAGACTCAAGTGAAAAGGTCCAAATGCATACCATTGTTCGTGAGGTAGCTATCTCCATCGCTAAGAAAAAACACAACGCGTTTATTGTAAAATTTGAAGATGAGCTAAAAGAATGGCCACCAGAGGATTTTCTAAGAAGATGCACACAGATCATCTTGCCAAATTGTGAAATCCAAGAGCTCCCAGGTAGGTTAGAAATTCCTCAGCTTCAATTGTTCATTTTGGTCAATAAGAATTCTTCTTTGAGTATTCCAGATTCATTTTTTGAGTGCATGGGAGAACTCAAAGTCTTAGACTTAACTGGCATGCATATTACTTCACTGCCCATGTCCTTCCGTTTCCTTACAAGCCTTCGGACACTGTGTTTAGATGATTGTGTTTTGGAGGACATGGCTCTAATAGGAGCCTTGAAAAATTTGGAAATTCTTAGTCTCAGAAATTCTGTGATGAAACAACTGCCAACTGAAATTCAGAAATTAACTCGTCTACGGATGCTAGATCTTATTGGTTCTGAAATTGGGATGATGATTAAGCAATTTATTATACCAAGCTTGACAAAATTAGAAGAGTTGTACATGGGTAACAGTTCCATCACGTGGGAAGCTGAAGGATCAAATGAGCAGAGAAATGCCAGTTTTGCAGAACTAGAAAACTGGCCTCGTCTGACTGCTCTTGAGATACATATTAAAGAGGCTCCAACCTTATCAATGGACTTCTTCAAGAAGTTAGAGAGATTCAAAATATTGATTGGAGACGTCTGGGAATGGACTGTCATGAACGATACCTCAAAAACATTGAAACTAAAGCTCAAAACTAGAATAATTCATTTGGAGCATGGGATCAAGATGTTGCTCAAAAGAGTTGAGGATTTGTACCTAGATGAAATGAATGGTGTTTCAAATATCATTCCAGATCTAAATGGGGAAGGATTTCCAAATATAAAGCATGTTCTTGTCCAAAACAATGCTGAAATTGAATACATCATCGATGGGATCCTCCATCCTTATGTTAGCTTCCCCACGTTAGAGTCAATGGTTCTCAACAACCTCGGTAACTTGAGAGCAATCTGCAACAAACAACTCATGGTCAATTCCTTTGATAATTTGAGAACCATGAAGGTTAGAAATTGTAATAACATGAAGAATCTATTCACTTTTACAAGTGCCTTTTTTCAATTTCTTTTTGAAGTGGAAGTCTCTGGATGCGAGTCTCTAGAGGAAATACTGGTTATAGGAGGAGAGGAGATTATAAGCCACAGTGAAGAGTGCAATAGGGTTGAATTTCCTCATCTACATTCGTTGATCCTACAAGATTTGCCGAAACTAAATGGCTTTGGTGTTCACAAGTGCAAAAATGAGGTAATGTCTTCCCGAACTCAATCAAGCCAGAAAAGATCAACAGCTGGAGTACTCATGCCACTTTTCGATAACAAGGTATGCTTATTAACACATTTTAATTTAGAAAAAAATAAATAAAATAAAAACAAAATTTATTCTTCACTTTGGTTGAAGTTAGTCAAACCTTACAGGATAAAGTATTTACTTTAACAATAAAAAGATTATTAATTTACCAACTAGTTCTGATCATTGTTGTTATGATCTTGAAACGGTTATTGCGTTAACAGGTTACATTTCCCAAATTAGAGACATTGAAGCTGTCCAATATACGACTCAATGAGCTTTGGCATGACCAACTTTCAGCAAGTTATTCCACTGAAAGTTTGACAACCTTGATAGTGGAAGGTTGTGATAGTATTAAGCATCTATTTACATCCTCAACTGCAACATATCTTACCAACCTTAGACATCTTGAGATAACTAAATGTGAATTGATGGAGGAAATAATAATCTCGGAGGAGACAAAAATCAAAGAAGAGGTTAACTCTATAATTGTGTCACATTTTTTACATTTTTTTTATTTTTATGAATTATCTCTTATCCATTCTAGTATATTTTTCTTCCCTTCTGCTCAGCTAACCCATTAGAAGCATGTTACACAATTGATATGGATTAATTGAATACTGCAGATTACGTTTCCCAAATTACAGACTATGAAAATATCCGATATGGATAACCTGAAGACGACATGGCCTCCCCATCTTGCTGCAGACTCATGTTCCTCCTTGAAGATCATGGAAGTTAATAACGCAAGAAAACTAGTCACTATCTTTCCACCTTATACATTGAGAAACTTTGAGAAACTTGAGATGTTGACAGTTATTGATTGCGAATCAGTGGAAGAGATATTTGATCTGAACGCTACGGAAACAAACACTGAGGTGGCTATAAGACTAAAAGAATTGAGATTGTCTGGATTACCAAATCTAGATAATATATGGAGCAAGGATCCCGAAGGCATTTTTTGCTTTCATGATCTTCAATTGGTAGAAGTTCTTAGTTGTCAGAAACTTCAATATCTCTTTCCAGCATCCATAGCTATAAAGGGTCTTTCAAAACTGCAAATACTTAAATTAGGCAATTGTGGGTTAAAGAATGTTGTTGCAGCAGGGGAGGAAAGGGAGCAGATTGCCATATTTGTGTTCCCAGAATTAAACTCCTTGGCACTTGTAAGTTTAGTTCTCCTCGACAGTTTTTATCCAGTGACATATACTCTGGAATGCCCATCATTGCAATATTTACAAGTGTTAAAGTGTGAAAAGTTGGATGTGTTCACAAGAAAACAGTTAAACTTCCAAGAAGAAATTCGGGAACATGAATTTCAACCTGAAAAAACACAGGCCCTCTTTGCAATTGAGAAGGTATATATAAGCGACATCGTTTGAGTTATTTATTTGTTTGTTTGTTTGTTATTTGTTTATAAATGGTCACCTAACGATGAGGTAAAGCTCCTCTTCTTAAATCGCAGATGCTTCCCAATTTGGTGGAACTCATTGTAGAAAAAAAGGAAATTATGCAGATATGGCAGGGAGAGTTTTCACTGCCCCCATTTTACAAACTGAAACTTCTTGAAGTGGTATTTTGTAGGGATGTTGCAGATACTTTTAATTATTACTTTCTTCAAAGAACACCTAATTTGAAAACTCTTAGGGTGAAGGATTGTTTCTTCAAAGAGATATTCCCTAGTGAAAGACATGAAGATCAAGAAAGACAGACTCGGAGTTTTCCGCGGCTGAAAAGTCTACGTTTATGGAGATTGCCTAAGCTTGAACATATATGTGAAGAAGGTTCCCAACTTGACCCAGTTCTTGAGATTCTCAACTCATTGGTAGTGAGGGAATGTCCTCGTTTGACAATCTTAGTGTCATCTTCAGCTTCTTTTAGCAATTTGACATTCTTGGGCATAGTCCAATGCAAGGGGTTGACGTTTCTATTTTCATCCTCCACAGCGAAAAGTCTGGTTAATCTCACAACATTGAGGATAAAATTATGCTTTTCGTTAGAGGAAATAGTAGAATCCAAGGCAGATGAAGCAAAAGATGAGATTTCTTTCAGCAAATTGCGGACTTTAGAACTTGTTTCTCTAAAGAATCTCAAAAACTACAGCCCAAATAAGTACTGCACCTTCAATTTCCCATCGTTAGAAATAGTAATCGTGAGACAATGCCACGTCATGAGGACATTCTCTGAGGGTCCTTTAAATACACCAAAGCTAAGAAATGTGAAGGTAGGAGAAGGACAAACAAAAGATGACTACCGTTGGAGGGGCAATCTTAATGCAACAATGCATGAGGTGTTCCAAGAAATGGTATGTAACGTTCATTTAACATTCTATTTGCCAACCCATTAGATTTGACTCTTTTTATTGTTATTTAAATATATATATATAAATGTGTTAAGACTTACTATGGAAACTGTTATTGTTTTTAAATTATCTGTTGAAAATATTAATTTATTTTATATCAAATCTAGAAAACATTATTATTTTTAGTTAAATTATTATTATAAGAATGATTATATTCAGTTATTCCAAGTTTCTATTTTATTTTAATTTGAATAATTACATGTCGTTACTAAATTAATTTAATAAATTTAAAATCTTACATGTCTCTTCATAAGACACAGTAATGCTATTTTTGATACTTAGATCAAGTTTTTAGAATTTGGGTTAAGTTGCAGTTTTTTAAAAAAAAACTTCAAGAGAGGCATGTATAGATTTAAAAACTAGAGGGTTGTAAGTTTAACTTCAGCATAATTCAAAAATATTAAAGGAATTTACTCTTTTATAAATATGTTAGACTTGAGATTTTAAACTATTATTGTAATTTTTATTGTTTATATCATTGAAACAGTTACAACAAAATGCGCATTTGAGACTGTCTGCATCCCCTGAGCTAAGTGAAGTATGGGTTGGCCGTACTGTCCAACCTAATACTAATTTCCAGAAGCTAAGATATTTGGCTGTCAAAAAATGTGTTTTTTTTATCAAATTCAGTTCTTCCATCTCATTTACTACATCTTCTTATTAACTTGGTGGGGTTGGAAGTGGAAGACTGCCATCAAGTTGAAACAATATTTGAAATAAAGCTCCAAGGAGTAAGATCTAAAAGAGCCACACGTTTAGAAAAATTGACTTTAAAAAACCTTCCGAAATTGAAGACTGTTTGGAATAAAGATCCCCAGGGAATTTTCAGTTTCCAAAATCTGAAGAACGTTCAGGTTGTTAATTGTGCAATGTTGGAAAATCTCTTTCCACCATCTATTGCAAAAGGACTTGAGCAACTTGAAGACATTGTGGTAAGATCCTGTGGGCTGGAGTTCCTAGTTGCTCAGGATGCAAAGCCAGAAGAACAACCAAGTATTGTTGGCTTTGAATTTCCTAGGTTAATCTCTCTAACACTTTCAAGGTTGCCAAAGCTGAGAGGATGTTATCCAGGAAGACACTCTGTAGAATGGCCAATGTTGAGAAACGTTGTTGTTTTTCATTGTGATAGTTTGGAAATATTCAGATCAAAAAATGAAAGCAGCAAAGAAACATTTCGAAACAGCCAGCTTGAAGACACAATTGATGGTCAACAACCACTTATCTCAATTGAAAAGGTAAGCACCTTCCACCATTGTTATGTATTTGTATTAAAGATTCGAAGTTGTGTTTAAAAGTTGTTTCTAAACACACTTTGTATATCTTGTTTTTTCATTAATTAATCACAATAATGCCAATTATAACATGAGAACTTAGTAAAAACAGCAAGTTTAGATTATTATTATTTTTGTTTTCGTTTATAGATTAAAATTTTATATTATTCATTTTCAGGTATATATGGTATATATGTCATTATTATCTCATTATAATCCTAGCTGTAAGAAAAGCAACGAGGACCAGACCAATGTCCCAAGACCCAACGGTTTCTGGCCTTTACTTTTGTCCTCCAATCATATTCTCTTGCTTTCAAATATATATATATTTTTGGCTCTATCCAAAAAAATTAGTTTTTGATATTCAGTTAAAAGGTTCTAGTTCCAATTCTTATGGTGCCCTTATGAGGCTATCACTTAGTTTTTAATTTTGAATAACCAGCATGCATAAATTTGAAATTTTATCAACCATGTGGTGTTTTTGACAACTTTTCCTAATTAATTTTGAAAAATAAAAGATGCTGAGTAAACAGATAAAAAGAATAATTGAAATTAAACCCAGACATATTTCTTTAATCATTATTGTATATATGGTGGATATTAGAAATTAACTAACAGCTTTCGTTGGTGTTTCTTTCTAGGTTGTCCCTAACTTGAAAAAAATGGCAGTTAATGGAAAGGATATCATAAAATTGTGTCACGATCAATCTCGGCCTGACCTCTTTCACAAAATAGAAATTCTTCATCTGCTTTGCTTTTTTCAAGATCAGTCAATTTTGTTTCCATTTACTTTCTTGAAAAGAATACCCAATCTCAAAACACTCAGAGTAGCTTTGAGTGATTTTAAAGAGTTATTCCCCTTCCAAGAACTTGACGAGGGTTGCACCCTGACACTTCAAAAATTGAGATCATTAACTCTGGAAAGTCTAGGTAACTTTGAATGCATATGGAATGGAGACTCTACATTGCACAATATCCTTGAAAATCTTCAACACTTGGAACTCAGAAAATGTTCTAGTTTGATAAAATTAGCACCCTTCACCATATCTTTAAGAAATCTGAAAAGTTTGGAGGTAAGTGAATGTAGAAGATTGATGAACTTATTGATATTTCCTATCGCAAAAAGTCTAGTTCATCTCCAAAGAATGAGAATTATCAATTGCGAAAGTATGGAAGAAATAGTGGCTAATGAGGAGGATGAAAAAGGAATAGTTGCTCATGAGATTGTTTTTGAGCGATTGAAATTTTTGAAACTTCATAGCTTACCAAGGCTTACAAGTTTTTGCACAGGAAGTAATTTTGTCTTCAATTTCCTGGCCTTAGAACGTGTAATAGTGACTCAATGCCCCATGATGACAACTTTTTCTCCTGGAGTCATAAGGGCACCATTATTGAAAGCTATATTTGGGACAAAAGAAATGGACAAACCGCGTTGGTATGATGATCTGAATACAACAATAGAGATGTTGTTCAAAGAAACGGTATGTCTAGAATTATCGACTCCTTATCTTTTATATCACTATTATCCTTGCTGCATTTATCTGGTTTAGACAAACAAAAAGAGAAGGACAAATATACTTTGTTGCCTCCTCCATTATAGATTTTTCTGTTATTGTCTATAGGTAAACGAAAAAGAAGATAGGAAAAATAAAGGAGTACAAGAAGATGAAACAGAAGAAGCAACAACAAAAGAAGAGAATGACAAAAAAAGAGGAGGAGATGAAAGAGTAGAAAAATCTGAAACAAAAGTAACAACAAAAGAAGAAGAGAAAGGGGAAGAGGGAGCAATGAAAAAAGTAGAGGTAGGAATGTGGGCAGAAGAAAATGGGGCAGACGAGGATGGCAAAGAAGAAGGAGAAGGAAAAGTGGAAGAAACAGAAAAAAAAAAAAGAGGGAGAAAAGTGGGCAGAAGATACTCAAGTAGATGATAAATGTGGTAATAAAGGTAATGAGGACGACCAAAAGAAGAAGCTAGATTCTCCAAGTCACAATCTAGGTGAGTCAAAATCAAGTAAGAGGAATGGAATAGTCCCCTCAACTTCAGAACCTTCCAAACTTGATAGAAATAAGGGGACAAAAGTTATACCTTCCTTATCAGGGTTACCTTCTACTGCACCATTATCAGGAGGAGTGGAAATGAGTTTCACCTGGCAACCAACTCAAGGTCACTTATTTTCCTCACCTTTTTTGTTGATCATGAGATTTTGATATCTCTTTCTCTTCCTAATAATTGTTTCTTTTTTCTGTTTCCCTTTCACTCACATTAAAAGCAAGTTATACTTCTTCAAATACTGATGAATTCATCGGCGCAACTGATGTTGCGGGTCCTGTGACATCAACCACTGAAGCTAAAGTAACAAATACTATTGATCTTGTTACTCTTTCAACTTCTATTATGGAAGTACACGTGCCCCAAAATTTATCTTATGAAACCAATAAAACTATCTCTTGCGGTGAGGTTGCTTCTTCTTCTTCAACCCAAGCTTTTATACCTTTTGCTTCTATAGATAACACCAGTCCAGTGCTTACACAGGGTATGCTCAATTTCTTTGCTATAGATCCTAAGTATTACTTTGTTTTACTTATAAAAAGTATTCTCACTTTTTCTTGCAGATGCTTTTGCTCCATCGACTTTAACAAGTAAAATTGGAACTCATTATAAGTTACAAGCCTCAAGATAATATTTTTTTTGTGTGGATACATTCATACTTTACTGCTTTTGCAGCCGTCCATTTGGATTTGCATGTTTATTCTCAATTCTCTGTCCTACTTCAGGTGCTCAGGTTACCCGGGGGCTTTCTACAGTTTCTGCAATGTTAACTCCAGTTCCAACCATGCACACTGAGTCACCAACTCCTGCAGTTCTGCCTTTGTCATCAATTGATAGTCATCTTCATCCAACTGGTTCATCAATCCAAATGGCTGCCACCATACCCTTCATTCTCATTACTGACATGGCTGTGTTTCGAGGACTTGGTCTTTGGCACAAGAAATTCATCCCCTTACTTGAAGAGGCAATGTCCAAGCACCCTGAACTATGGACAAGGAGGCCACAAGAATATAGTAATGAATTTTCTCTATGGGGATTCCATGCTTTGGGGAGAGTTCTAGAATTTCTACGGACAGTTAGGATTAGAGATATAACCTCTGAAAGGAAGAGAGAATTTTCCAGGTTGTGGTTGGAATTAAGAGCTTTTGGCTTTGACCTTACTTGGCTGGAACCTTCTTACCAAAAGGTTACGACTTGTTCTATTGATGAGCCTAAAATAAAACGCTTTGAGGAATTGAAAGGGGAAGTGATCTCTCTAGCTAAAGATCTGAGAGAGAAAATAGCAGAACTAACAGAGGCGTCAAAAAATTTGACTAATCCAGATTATGTAATTGATTTTTAGTTTTTTTTAAAAATGCCCTTATATTTATTGAAGATAAAGATATTGTACTGAACTATATGTAACCAGATTTCATTGTGACAAAATCTAGCCTTAATTGGGGAATAAGGGTACTAATTTTCCCACACCAATTTCTTGCAAGTCAGATTCACAGTTCTTCATCAAATTTGGTCATTGATTTTAACTTGGTTCAAGTGTCTCTGACCATTTACATACAATTGTTTCCATGGTGCTGTGCAGTTGAAAATCCAAGTGATTTAATTTTTAAACACGTTAATCAAAGATAAAGCACATGTTAATTTTTAAATAATATTCACACAGTTCTTCATGAACTGCTAAAGAAATTGTTGTGTACATTATTAATGTGATTTATGGAATTTGATATTACTTCCACAGAAGCAATAAAGATCAGAAAACGTGTTTAAAGTTATTGGTTGTGAAAAAACCAAAAGATAATAAAACGTACAAGTCTCTTGTGTTGATTGGTCCCTTTCATCTATAGCTGGCTTCCATCTTAGGCTAGTTTGTACTATGTTATCTTTATTGATTGGGCGAGATTTATGTTTTAGCTTGCACTGGTTTTCTGGCATTGCAGGCGCAAGACATCAGACAACAGGTAACGAAGATGGAATTTCGGACACAGGTCCAAATTCTAATTTTTTTGGACTATATGATAGGATTTGTAGTTTAATAGTTAAAATCGGATAAGAGTTGATACCAAATTTTTAAAATCTGTTTTCTCGATCCACATCAACAGTCTTTGGGCCCATCAACACACGTCTACGAGCCTACATCTGCAAAAAAGGTTAGTTGCAAGAGCATGCACTTAAACTAGTTTTCTAAAATCCGGTTTCAGGCCTACTGCTTGTCCCCACTACGAGCCCCACCTCACAGCTCACTAACCCAGAAAACGACAAGCCTAAAATTGAATTTTCAAATACCAGTTTTAGCGGTTGTCCTCTTTCCCTTTTAATTATTAATTTTTCTATTTGGTCAATTGCAAACTTTTTAAATTTTTGTATGAGAATTTTTTAATTATAGTGTATGAATTATTTTAATTCAAAGTGTATGATATATTTAAATTTAAAGTGTACAATAATTATTAAATTCTAAAATGTATGATAAATTATATATTTATAGTGTAAGATATTTTTTAATTTTAAAATATATGATAATTTATAAATTTTTAGTGTATGATATTTTATAAATTTTAAAATATATGATAATTTATAAATTTTTAGTGTATGATATTTTATAAATTTAAAGTTTATGACAATTTTTAAATTTTGAGTGTACGATATTTTTAAAATTTTAAATGTGTAATAATGTTTAAATTTATAGTGTATCATAATTTTTTTATTATAGTTTATGATATTTTAAAATTTAAAATTTCATGATTTTTTTAAAATATAAAGTATATGATATTTTAAAAATTTTTATTGTATGATATATTTAAATTTTAATGAGTATGATAAATTTTAAATTTAAAGTGTATAATAATTATAAAATTTTAAAATGTATGTTAATTTATATATTTATAGTGTATGATATTTTTTAATTTTAAAATGTATGATAATTTATAAATTTCTAGTGTATGATATTTTTTATATTTAAAGTTTATGATAGTTTTTAAATTTATAGCGTATGATATTTTTTAAATTTAAAACATATAATAAGTTTTATATTTATAATTATGATATTTCTTTTTAGTGTGTATGATATTTTAAATTTTTTAAATTTATGATATTTTTTAAATTTAAATTGTATAATTTTTAAATTTATTTGAAATGGTCCAATAAAAAGAAAAAATATTAAATAATTTAAAATTTTAATGGAGCACACTTATATTAATCGAGTACATATGATGAATACTATAATTTATTATAAAAAACTTACCACACACTTGTGATAATGAAATAAATATGTGTGTCATTGTTTAACAACATGCTAGCAAAGACGAAGGGAGAAAATTATGAATGAAATCGTTATTACCATCATAGTCAGGATAGTCAGATAGGTCATCATCGCTCTCATATTGGGCATCAATTTCAACTTCCATCATGGTTAGAGTTCTTAACTAGTCTTGGTGAGTAGCCACTTCATACCAGGCATGGTACTTATCCAGTCTTCTATTCATCTGGTTAATTTCGTACTTTATTCTTTCAATAACTTGAGCTATTTCACCTTGTGTTGAATGAGGTAAAGTTGCCGAGATCGCTTTTGGGACTGACAGCTTGTGTAATCTACAATATGATTTCATCTCACACCTTATCTCTCACCATCTAATGTACTCAGGTTCCCTTACCCAAATTACCCAATTTTATTATGAAGCATTAGTAACTGGTCTAAACATTATATGATCGGAAATATTCTAACTATTCGTAGAATAGATAGGGACTCACTTAAACTCTCTTTTCGATCTATACCATGTAACATCATTCAGATTACTATACTTGTCTACACGATGAAGACGTTGTCTTAATGTTAATGGCTCAGGTCTTGTTCTAGTTGATGTTCTACGACCACTACAACGTTCATGACAGCCACAATATGAGCAGAGTTGTCTTGGCATATTTTCTTATTATCAAGTGTGAGTTTCTAGTAAGACATGGTTGTTTGATATTTTCAACTCTTATAGCTTTGAAACTATTTATATAACCAAATATTTGTTGTTATTGTCAAAATAATGCCACTTGAATATATATTGAAGTAGTCAAGATTTATAGCGTGACTGTAAAGTAATGTCAGCATATCTGTTAATAAGTAAAGTAATGTTAGCTTGTTCATTTACTGTTTAAATGCTTTATAAGTAAAAATACGTGAACGAGTAGTCACTTCATGAAAAGATTACGTGCTTCATTGTAAAGTGATGCTAGCATGTTTGCTTATTAAGATAATACTTGAAGATTTATGTAATAATTTCAGTATTTAAGATAATAATAATTATTAGATAATTAAAAAATTCCACCTTGAAGTAGTGGGGGATTTGACAAATCTTTACATGTTTATTAATAAGTAAATTCTAGTTTACAAGTACAACTAAATTATAACGTAAATAGGGAAGACTCTTCCCATTACAAGTAACACTAAATTAAAATAAAATTAGAATAGATTTTTCCCTTCACAAGGAACACAAAATTAAAACTTAAATAGGGACTTTGAGCTATCCCGATCTACAAAAAATGACCCTGTACCACATGAGTGCGGTCTCCTCCTCCTTGCCGGGTTCTGCCTAGGTGGTACATTTTCTGTGTCACTAGGATATTCTAACTGAGGCATGTCATGAGCACTGCTAAATCCTTTGGTCGCTTGCATACCTGAACCCATACCCGAGTCATATGATGCCCGTGTACTACCATATTGAAAGTATGGCACCTGCGGTATGGGAAAGTTAAAAAATTTAGTTGATTGGTGTGCAACATCAGACATAAGCTGCTAATACACAACTAAAGTACTGGCCACATATGGAGGTTGAGACATATGTGATGGTGATGAAATATGCATATCTGATGGTCCGACAACAGCATCAGCACATCCATAAGATGTTAATGGTCCAGGGACATTAGTCCTAGTGCGTCTGCGATGTTGTGATGACATGGATGATGATGTCGAATGAGCAGAACAAGACTGAACTGGAGCACCAGGAGGAGCAGTATGGATAAAACTAACTGGTGTGAAATATCTCATGCTGATACATTTATACCACTCTATGTGCTCTTGCATATGAGTGGCATGACCATGTGCAACCCCATATGCAACCTCTCATATCTAAAGCAAATGGTATCTCATGCCCCAAATGGCTAAGTGGTTAGCATGAAGCCAACAGTAGTCTGTGAGGCCTCATCCCCAAAGATCACATTTGTATAATTTTTTATCAACCTTTATGTCAACAGGGTCTTCTGGTATCAGTTGCTAATAGTCAAACTGATGCATGATCTTGTCCACTTTCTGATACTCAACAATATGAAAACATATTAAGGTACCTTTGCACCCCAAATATGCTGGTTTCGATAACAATAGTTTGGTATCAGGTACCCAGCTTATCAGCAATATATAGTAATGATATGAACCGCAACCCAAAAACAATGTCAATGTTTTAATAAATAAAACATTGCAACATGAATATGTTAAATGGTACATGGATATAACACAAACTTCAAATTACCTGTCCAGCATCTCCCTCTACTAATACACCATATTATGGCTGATCCATGTTACCTTGAACTTCACTCTCCACCTGCAAGTAATTAAAAATATCAATTACAAGTTATCAATGCTTTCACAATCTAAGCAAAGACATAAAACCAATAAATTTATGTATCTTGAGCCTAGAGGACAAAGATTATCCCACTAAATTTTTGCCTCCCTCCTCGGTGCGAGAAAGGATAGTCTTTTCCATGCCCATACCTGCAATAATATCAAAGGTCTAGTAATTTCAGAAGCATTAGGGTGAGTAAAGTGACACATCTCCTTGTACAACTATGCCAACAACACACTGCCCAAGCTGTACTGTCTTGGGATATATAAGTTTTCCAGTAGAGATAGGAAACAAATGTGCACATGGGTACTCGTCTTACTAGTGAATAACAATCCACCCATCAGCTATTATACATAAGCACGAGCATATCTCTGTGCTGTAATGTCATCACTGTTGACTGGAAAATTCTGAAATATCATTCCTAACCAGCTCATATTCAATGTATTATCCTTAATGACTGTAGCAAGGGGCACTACTCTAAATAGTCAATCACACTCACTCGTGACGTCGGCACCAACTATACCAGAGATAGGTTCACGGTCCACGGGTAAACCCAAGAGGATACTAATATCCTGTAGTGTGATAGTGGCCTCGTTGTGAGGTAGATGAAATGTGTGAGTCTCTGACCTCCATCGCTCTACTAAAGTTGTCATAAGGTGCAAATCAAGCGAAATAAACTGCACCTTGATCACACCACCAAAACCTGCCTGAGTCATATACTCCAATGCACGATG
This sequence comes from Quillaja saponaria, assembly GCA_029379385.1. Taxonomy (NCBI): domain Eukaryota; kingdom Viridiplantae; phylum Streptophyta; class Magnoliopsida; order Fabales; family Quillajaceae; genus Quillaja; species Quillaja saponaria. The sequence continues at coordinate 3,530,716 of CM055615.1, read as the reverse complement.
ATTAATATTATTAAGAACCTCCCGGCCAAACACCGCCTCCCTCTGACTACATTTCAGGATATAGGCCTCGCTCTAAAATTTTATAAAATATTAGTAAGAACATTTCCTATAATAAAATGAAATTGACAAATTTAAGGTAGTCTAGTTATTATTTACATACCTGGCGATCCGTAAAAAACTCTAACGGAACAGTGCCTATCATGTAGTCAAAGGACTGAACGGTCTACTAAGGCTACGGGATCCATGAATCTACATGAAAAAAGACAAATTAACTACAATGTTAATATACATACACGACAATAAATGATATCACAAACAAACAATTACAATACGTAAACTACTAGTCAAATAATATTACAATTTAATGAAATGGAGAAATTTGAATAATTGAAAATTTTCACCTTGAAGTGGTGGGGGTTTGGCTTACCTTTACCTATTTATTAATTTCAAAATAATTTTACATGACATATAGAGGACATAATGCCTAATCCCCGCATAGTAAACTAGAAAGAAATACATAAGTAGGAAAAACTCTTCCATTTAATTAAAGTAAAGAATGCAACCAGGAAAGTTGTGGTTTAACGTTGTATATTGTTAGGATAATTTTTACGATTATGTATGCCTACATAAACCACATCTATGTTGCCTCATGGAATTTGTAATGTTCATCTCATTAGGAATGTGCTTTGTTTTCAGCCTACCATTCTTTCGTAATTTGGACATGTTGGGAAGCACGTGGGGGAACTAGAATTCTAGACAATAGTCATCATGCATCACTGGGTTGGATTATGAAGTTTATACAAGTTCCTGATTTCTCAGTTTATACCACTTCCCAATAAAGTCACTATAGTTCAGATGCATGCTTGCACAAGTTGCTATAACATGTGAGCACAGGATCATGTATTGCTGGGCTTTGTTGTATGTGCACGTTTTTTTTATTTAAACACACAGTGTACTGGTTGCAGCCTTTTCGGGCTTTCCATCCATGAAATTGCTCTTTATTTCAATTAATCCTAAACCGGTATGAAATTGTCTCAGCTTGTGTCCACCTGCTCTATTTGCCCAATTTTGGATTTTCTTTATTTTGTCGATTGTGTATTGATTGCCAGCATTCAGTTGAGGATTAATCTTCTCTTGATGTTCCACGAAATATTTAACATATGGGTAAAATGTCAGCCTCACTAGTGCAGTGATCGGGACTTGCCGCGCTCCCTTCAAGATATTGTTCATGCACTCCCCCAAGTTTGTAGTCATGAAGTCAAAGCGGTGACTCCTCTCATGTGCCAATGCCCACTACTCCAACTGAATTTTACCAATCCATGCCATATACTCAAAGTCCATACGGACAAACTTATCAAAATATTTATCAAACTTCTGTTTTTTAAGTTTGACTAGCAATGTGGATGAGGAGATTTTTGGCTTTCATATTCTTGTGGGTCTTATGAAATTGCTTGCAATGTGCCTAGTGCAAAATTGGTGATACCCATAGGGTTCAGTCCAACCATTCCAAGGATCTAAAGTAGCAGCAATTATCCAAGCATGACGATTAAATATTAAGCAAACACCCACCCGTTGCGTTACATGCATATGAAGCAAACTTAGAAACCACCCCCAGCTATCTGTGTTCTCCTCCTCCTCAACAATTGCAAATGCAACAGGAACTAAACTGTTGTCACCATTAATAGCAGTTGCAACCAATAATTTTCCGGTTTACTTTCCACATATGAACGTGCTGTTAATTTGAAAAACTGGTTTACAATGATGGAAGACCTTGATAGATAGCTTCAAAGCCCATAATACCCGCTAGAATATAACCTGTTCAGGATTATTAGTTAGGTTCACTTTCTATTCGAAGCGTGTGCCAGGATTGGTGACACAAATTGCATTTAAATATCCAGGAAGGTCATTGTAAGATTTCTCCCAATTACCAAACACAAGATTAATTGCTTTCTTCTTTGCTTTGAATTTTTTGCTCTGACTTAGAGTATAATGGAAGTGATCTTTTATCATTGTAAGCAACACAGCTCCTGGTGTAGTAGGGTCTTCATAGATAGTATTTTTGATATACTCTGCAATGACCCCCTTGTCCAGATTATAATAATCCTGAGTCATTCCACTATAAACATAGTTGTGAGCCACATCCAACTTCGTAATTTGAAACTTGTCAACTCTTTTACTAAAATGGCCTTGCAACCTTCACTTGCAGCCCTGTTCGTGGATCTTGCACCTGATATCCAATATGTCCTTTTTGGACTTAACGACTATAAAAGCCACGTGGTTCATAATGTGCCAGTATATAATTGTGTTTTTCAACTCGTGTTGAACAATATGCGATTGTAAAAATCATTATGTAACTCCCATTGGGCGTTTCAAACAATAACAGGGTTTACTGCATATGTCCCATAATATTCACGTTTGTGTAAAAAGGATTCATGACATTTTAGTTGTATAAATCTTCTTCAGGTGTCTCGATAATATCATCATCATCCACTTCAATGTTAAAATGAGGATCAATATTCAAATCAGAGATATCCTCTCTATCGCCAACAACATCATTTATACCAAGTGCTTCAAAGTAATTAATCGATAAGTGCAGCCTAAGAGATGACAATGCTTCTCTTGCAACATGAAAACTTAGTTGATTGTATTGCTTGTGTCAAACACTAGGTTTCCATGAATATGTTTTAAGGAACCGGGTTAGGTGTGTCATGACTCAAAACAATAGGCAGTGACACATCTTGAAATGTGTGCTTATGTAATAAATCTCTAAGTTGAATCTAGGGTATTGCGCACTAACATGCTGTGCAAGTCCTTATCATTAGCTACTGCAACTGGACTATAGTAAGTTGAATTATTAAAGGTCATTGGATACTAACAAATAAAAAATAGGTTACTATATTTTTCTATCAACTTTTAAGGACTTGTATAGATGAGCATAAAACTTTGCATACTTGATACACTTAGATATACGAATGCACTTAATATGACCAAAATCATATTCAAATCCTTTCGAACCAGTACGTATTTCACCATTAATGTAACACATAATTTCAAATTTTTTATTATCAAACTTGCATCTTCAAAATACTCAAAAATAATAAGTTTTGTCCTTAAATTGTTAATGAATTCACTAATTTACATAGATTAACTACAATTTTCAGTCACTAAGTTTAAAATTACTATTTATCATAATAGTTCTAATTTTAACAAGAATACGAAAAATATATTATCGTAAATATTATAAGTCACCAATTATCGTAAATTAATTATAATATATAAAGTTTAAAATTATTATATATAATCAAATCTATCATGTCAACGAAATCACTAATTATCATAAGTTACCATATTATCGTAAATATTATAAAATTACTTAAAAATGCTAATTAATTTAAAACTACCCAAATTACTAATTAATTTAAATGTCACAAAATTAATTATAATATATATTTTAAATTAATTATAGTAAAATATTATTATTTCAACTTTAAACTAACTATAAATTTTAATTATACCAATTACTCTACTTTAAACAATAATATATATGATTAAACATTAAAACATAAAAAATACTATCTATAAATTAATTACATTAAAACATACATATACAAAAAATACTATTTATAATATTTAATATAAATTAATTATATTTAAATAATAAAATCATTATTTATCATAAATACATTACTTACCATAATTATTATGAAATTTTAATTTCCTAATAAATATATTACTATAAATTTCCTAATACAAATGCTATTTATAAATTAATCACAAAGTTTAGAATTAATATATATAATCAAATCTATCATGTCAACGAAATCACTAATTATCATAAGTCACTAAATTATCGTAAATATTATATTATTTTTTACTAAAAAATGCTAATTAATTTAATACTACCCAAATTAATATCAGTACTTCTAAGGGTGGATAAGAAAAATTTGTGAGGTGGGGCCCATGAGGGGACAAGTCCAGGCCTGAAACCAGATTTTCAAAATCCAGTTTCAGTGCTGCTGTTGCAACTCATCTTTTGTGCAAACATGGGCTTGTAAGTGTGTGTTAATGGGTCCTATGGGCTATTGATGTGGAGCGAGAAAATAAATTTTAAAAATTTGATGTTAGCACTTATCCCATTTTAACTATTGAAGTACAAATCTTATTATATAAATCAGAAAAATTAAAAATTAGACCCTAGAAGAAAGACGTGGTTTCAGAACATGAAGATAAAGCTAATCGTTCTAGGTATCATCATTGCCTTGATCCTTATAATTGTTCTGCCAGTCTGCCATGGTTTCAAGTGTTCACAAGTCTTGTCATCAGCACATTTATAGTTTTCACTTGCGGTTTGATGTTTTACTCTTTTTAGTTATACTCGCAACTTATATTTGTGTTATACATTTCATTCCTACAAATTCAATGGCCTATATTGTAAGACATACTTGTATAGTTTGTACGTATTCCTGAATTATTTTGAGACTTGTCTTTGACTGCATGCTGCTAGTTAAGGTTGTTCTTTTTATTGATAATTTTGCTTTCACCCAGATCAAAGTAGTTACAAATTTCTGAACTAAAGCTACCCAATTTCATATTTTAATTATCTAGTCTACGGCTGAATAGAAATTCTTTATTCCTATTAAGAGCAAAAGGCAACAGGACCCTTGATCTGTTCTACTGCTGCCAAACTTTCTTGATCTATATGTTAACAATCATATATAATTACAGCTAAGTATAACTACTACTCCTACAGACTTATATTTTCAATTGCATGGACCATACAAAATATTGGTTGGCTCTTTATGACTATAACCATGTACTGCTCAGAGTCATAAATAAGTCACAGCCAAAAATACTACTATTACTACAGTTGAGTGAGATTACATAAACATATGCATATCACAACTAATATCAAGTGCACCAGATGCAATTTGCAAGAAAGCTACTATACTATGTTTTACAAGACCACGATGAATAACAACACATAACAGTCGAAAATGATTAAAGGTAGTGACTATTGAAAATGCATGCTTCTCCTTGGAGTTTGGTAAACCAATTTCATGACACAATTTATCACATTTTTTGTAACTTTTTTGGTACGAAGGAGTAGAAGGCTGATGAGCTATACAATGAGATATTTTGAAACAAAATCAAGAAAATTTTTTAAAATTATTTTAATATTAGACCTTGGACATATTATAGTTCTGAATCGAATAGAATCTCATTAGAAAAAATATAACTTGTCTCACAGTAGCATGTTCCAATTTACATGGACAAAATCTAGGAAATTATTTCAATATTGGACCTTGGACATGTAGTTCCGAATCGAATTGGAACTCTTTAGAAATAAAATTGTTCCTTCTTATGTATGACTGCTAATGAAACCCAAATTGATTTTCAATTGGTCTAGTAATATCATATCTACTTATTTTCCCCTTTTGTTTTACTTTATTTTCATGGACAATTTAGAAAATACTGAATATGAAAGTTTGGCCTTTTATATCATTACCTATAATTGATTTGGTCCTTATCTTTGATATATTTTTTTGGGAAAAATAAAAGAAAATAAGTTCAAAATAATGAGAACTAGTAGATGAAGAAAGATGAAAGCTGTGTAGGAATATGGGGGACCAAAACCAATCCAAATAGATTAAGATATTTGTTACATAGTTTGACACCTTTGATTGACCAACTTATAAAAGTTCGATTGCATTCTTACATACAAATTGTCACAACCCTCGTGAAGGCATGACTGACTAGAGAAATGATAACTAAATCTCTGTAATTCTGACTCAAATAAAAGACCGACCATGACTCTTGACTCACCAACGAATAAAACCAAGAAATTATAAAAACAAAAATTAACATTAAAAACTTTTTTATTATAACAAATCACAATTTACTGCAAATTTCGGCAAAGATTTCTTACAATATAGAACATACCTTAAAATACAATCCTATAAACTATTTATTACTCAACACAATACAAAGACAATAAGGAGCTCTGCTCCTTTCACACCATCAACAAAACAAGTACTAGAATATTACATCATACCACATTGACACCCACAGTGCTAATGTGACTGCAAACTTTTATCCTTAACTCCAAGTATGAGATTCCGAGACATACCTTGTCATCAAATCCTTAGCAAAACCTCGTATTAGTAGTTAACTTCTTTTGAGGTCCTGCTACTAAAAAGTATAACCACAAGAAATGGGTGAATCCTACGGATCCCGTGAGTGAAAAATTGTACCCAAATGGTACTAGCATCACTCAGCATAAACATATAATATATATATTACCATCATGTAACATGATTCACATAACATTTCACATTACACATAAACATTGTAAGTTTCACAAATTCACAATTCATATGAAATACAGAATCACAATTTAAGTCAGCGTAACAATATCACACAACGCAATCAAAGGGCCAACGAGTAACCCAGCCCAGCACACCAGTATCACCCCCTGCAGGACATTTACGCGTCTGCACAACAAGTTAATTCTCCGTATACAATCCTATCCCACCGGGGTTGAGCACTCAATTTCTTAGAAATATTCATCAGAATCAGGATTTTCATGATTTCAAATCAGAATATCCTAGATGCACCTGGATTTTTACTTTTGGAGATAAAAATTACTTTTAATAAAAATCTCACTTTGTTGGTCTTTATCAATCACAATCAATGTCAAACACAGCAATCAATGTCAAACAAACATAATTTAAATAAATTACAAAAGAACTCTACTTGCTTATTTTCCATGTATCACGCATATTCAAATAAACATATAATTACACATACTAATCTAGCCCCAAAAGGCAGCAATTAATCACTCACTTAATACCAATTTCATTCGTCACTCACACTTGCGTTCATGCGTCTCATCAGGTTCACAATAGAATCCGGAACTGAAATTCATAATTCCAAATACTACTTAGTTTATAAACGGCATTGTTATATTCTTTTACTTACTAAACTTATATCTCAACTTATATAGGTTTATTTATGAAAGTTTTTATTTAAACTATTACATGTCAATTAATATGGATTAGACTTTAGATGATAAGGTTAACAATGAAGAGGCCTTTTAAATATCTTGACAAAGCATATGATAGGAGAAACCATTAGAAAAGAATAGAAAGCATTTAGTGAATTAAAAATGTTAAAGCTGTCCAAACTTGAGGTTTGGACCAGTGTCCACTTTAACAGTTATATTTTTCTTTAGGAAACTCCAAATCCAGTTCCGTAAAATTTATAAAATACTAGACACATGTAGGTTTATAATGGTATATTATTTGTAATTTTTGGATTTGTATATCAATACAGTTTATTCTTTTAAGTTGCATCAAATTCTATAAAATGAAGAATTTTGACAGCTTTGACCTTACCTTAGTTAATTGAACATAAATTTCTCTAGGAAAAACGAAATCCGATTTCATTTATTGGGTTTATTAATAGACAAGTATATATATCTTTATTATTTAGAAACTTTTCCTAAAATATGTCGTTAACCTACTCAATTTCTTACATAAGGAACCATGCCTGACCTAGCCAGAGTCTAACAGCTATAACTAATAACATACTTAGAATAAGACTACAAAATTTTGTAGACAACATCTCATGACTTTAAACTACATTTTATCTTTTGAACTCTAAATTTAATTTAGCCCCGAAGACATTCGAAATGATGAATTTCTTTCACCCACGAAATTTATCAAGTTCTATTCATTATACTCTAATTAATTATTTTTTCTTGTAGACATTTTATCAATTACTTTAAGAACCTGTTTTATTATAGTTCATGTGTATGTTTATCTACCAAGAAATCAATATCATTTCTCAATTCCGATATTACTTGTTCTCCTAATATTAACTTCAAGTTAACCCACTTACTTAAAATTCATCAAAAATTACACTTGACTATGATTTGAATTATTTAATAAACCGATTTTGATAAATGAAGCTGTGTAAAAGATAAAGAAGAAACTCTGTTCACGTTAAAACCAGTAAAAAAAATCTTGTACAAACAACCTTTCACAAACTAAGCTGTTCAGAGTTAAGAACAATTATATCTCCATCAACAATACCGAATATAATTCCTATTTAGTTACAAAAATCATTTCCTCCCCTGCAGCTCAAATCAACTTACCACATTAAAACAATAGCACTGCTTAGAAGAAACTTATCTCAAAATGAAGTCAAACTCATCAACACAGTTTTCTTGCCATAAACAACAACAAAATTTGGAAGTGATAATGGTTTAAGTAAGCTTGTCTCGTTGGAACAATTAGTCTAGCTCGTAACTTACACTAGAGCAGTGAAATTAGTATGATTTAAATTCTGCTTTTGTCCGTATTTACCACTATATATCCATTATGTAAGGAAAAAGTCCATTTCCATTCATTATTTATTGTCTACTCCTATAAATATTTGTTCTTTATGCTGAAATTCTTTAGACATCTGTATTACTTCATGTATGAAGTTTTAAATGAGAAGAGTCCTATTTATGGTAGATACTATCAAAATGAGTTATGGCAGGGGGAAAAAAATGAGATTACAAGGATAATAGCTTCTTACTTGGAACAGTGAGTGCCAAAAATCAAAGTGATTATTGAAGCCCAACTCAAAAAAATAAAGTCTTGAAGGAATTGGCTAACACCAGTGATAAATCGACTCCAATTGAGGTGGTTACAGCCGTAATGGTGGATGACTTCATTGCTCGACAAGGAAGATGAGTTCACAATTCGAGATTAGAGCTTGGTGGGATGTTCTATGAATAGGACCTGAATGTGAGAAGGAGATAGACAAAGTAATTTTGTGATAGCTGATGTTCTTGTTGCTGGAATTGAACAAATAGAAAAAGCAGATGTTGCTGCCATGGCCATTGAAGCTTTGAGAGAGAGATGTCATTACTAATCACACCCTCATAGGACGTACCAGCGGCAGAGGAAATAGAGTCCAAAACAAAGTAGAAAAGCCTAGAACTTACAGGAAGCAAAGGCATAAAAGAAAGAGAACAAAAAAAAAAAGGTAGTGGATGAAGGAAAAAGAGAGAGAATGAGACAAAATGGGGAATACAATATTTACAAAATATTAAATCTAACATCAGGAAATTTCAACTTAGTGGTTATAATTTCATCTTAGCTATATATATATACTTTCTAGTTTATATATATGTACACATGCATTTTGCCTAACTCTAAAAATTTTCACAAATACAAGTTCTAAATCGATCAATAGTGTTATAAAATTTAATTATTACATTCCATGTATATATATATTTATAAATATATATTACTTATCCTTTCATCTTACTTGAGCTAGTAAAGAAAATTTTATTTTCTTTACATAAATAAGTTATACGTAAAATTTTTAAAACACACCACTAAATATCAGGTTATAACATATTTAATTATATTGTTATTTATTTTATTTATAACATAAATTTACAAATTGTGTCTTAAAACTTTCTTTTTTTTTCTTTTTTTTTACGTTATCGGGTTATGAGGATTATAACACAAATAAACTAACTTATCCTTAAAATTTAATTATTATTACATCATTTTGTTCTTAGACTCAAATTTTATTTTTAATTGTAGTTATCTATTGACTTAAGTCAATTCATGTAAATAAAAATATTCCTATTGAAATCTAATAAAAAATATATAATATAATATTTAAAATATAAATTCTGAAATTCCACTAAAATATATATATTTAAAATGGTTTTAGATGAACTCTTTTACTTATTTATTTAAATTTTATTGTAAAGTCATATTTGGGTTGAAATAAAAAAAAATTATTATAAATAATATATAATTTTTTAATAGAAAATTAATAGAATTTATTTAATGAATTAATAATTAGAGAATAATCTTTGTTTTTGGTAGTAAAGAATAATTTTTATTTTTTGTTAGTAAAGAATAATCTTACGATCAAGAGTTTAGCTTAAATGGTTGGTACCTACTCTCTCACCTCTAGTGTCGAGTTTGAGCATTCTCAATATACCAAAAAAGTAGAATAACTTTTTACACAATATGTGGTGATATGTTAATTGTAATTTAACACTCAAACGGATTTATATCATATATATATATATATATACCAAAGTAACAAATATTAGACTTATAAATCTAACTTATTCATTTGCATACCAAAACACACATTTGACTTATAATCAATCTGACTTTTATAATTTATTTACCAAATGGTTTTAAAATCAAAAAACAGAACCAAAATAACCAAATTTGATAGAATTTTTTTTATTCAATTTCAAAATTTTAAAAACTGACATTTGTGATTGGGATTATGATTTTTTATTTTTTATTTTTTGTAAATATTTATAGGAATAAATATATAAATAGATAATGAGAGCTTAATTAATCATTTTTAGAAATTTTTATTTTTACATTACTTCTCATATTCCACTCCTTGAAACACATTTCCGAGTCTGTCGACGATTATCTGTGTCTTGTTTCTTGATGCTCTTCCATTCTTCTATTGCAAGCTTAGTGCTTACATTGAAACATACCCACCAACGACAACTGAAGTCTAATGGAGGAATTGTTCAAAGAACAAAGCTAACTAACTTCATTGTAATTCTTAATGTTTGAAAGAAGTAAAGAATAGAATTGTTCTTTTCTTGAGAACTGAGATAGACATCTCATTTAGAAAGGAATTATCCTCTCTTTTTTTCTACTATATGCTCAAAGTATTGCTCAAGAAAGAAATATAATTTGTGGTCTTCTTCTATAAATATGTGTGACATTAAGTTATTAACTTCATCGCAGTTTATCATTTCTACATTCTTTTCTATTGTCAATTGATTTGCATCGTTCATTATACTTCTTGCATTCCAGCCACATTTGTACTACCACCCATCATTGTACAGGTACGCTTTCTTTTATTTTTCCTTCTATTATTTTCCAACTTTTTGTTTATTCAACGTTTACCTTGTTGAAATTGTTGCACTTGTCTCATCCTGAGTTAGATTTTCTCTTTATTATAAATATCGATGAAATTCTAGTTTAATTGTTAAATTATGGATATACACTTCTCCTTGTCCCTAACCATTTTTTTTCATTCCACATTCACATTAAGTAATAAATATTATTTTAAAAAAAATTATTTATATTATATATAAAAGTAGTTTAATGACATAAACTTTTGTTTTCTTATTTAACCTTATTAGTTTTTATAATACATAATTACATTTAGTGGTTATTTTATTTAAAATAGACTATTATGATTTTTTTTTTCTTATATTTCTTCTAAATCTTCTCTATTTTCATATCAATATGATTATAAATGTTTTAGAACTATTGATTTTGTTTTTACTAATTCTTCTCAATATTAATAAATATTAAATTTTTTTAATAATTACATGTCAATAGTAATTAAAATTGAATTTGTGAATTTTTTTTTATTTATTAAATTCCTAATAATCGTAATTTTTTAGTTCTAAAATTTAAGAATTAGTTTATATATATATATAAATACTATGAATTAAAATAAATATTAAGAGTATAGTTTTTATGATTAAAATTTGTTGTTTTAACTTTTAATTTTTTTAAAAAAAACATATACATTAAAATTTTTAATAATTATATGTCAATAGTAATTAAGATTGAATTTCTCGATTTTTTTTGTTTAATAAGTTTCTAATAATTATAATATTTTTTAAATTCTTCTCAAATTTATGAATTAATTTTTTTTTAATATTATGAATTAAAAAAATTTAGAATATAGTTTGCATGATTATAATATTATTATTTTAACTTTTAATTCTTCTTTCATACGAAGAATTTGAAAAGAAATATATAAATTAATGAATTTAATTCTTTAATTTGTTAGCTTTATCTATTTGCTTATCTATATCTATACTATACAAAAAGAGACGTAATTGGATGAAATTTTTTATTTTTATAAATACTTTTATAAATTTTTAATATTTCATAGTTATTTTTAGTTATGCATTTTAAATATAATTTTTTTTTCTGACATCTACTTTATTTTAATATTAAATAGAATTGTAATTGTTTTAGCAAATTGCAGACTTTAAGTACACCAATGTTAAAAATGTGAAGGTAGGAGAAGGACAAACAAAAGATGACTACTGCTGAAGGGCAATCTCAATGCAACAATGCGTGAGGTGTCCCAAGAAATGGTAAGTACATGTTCATTTAACTTTCCATTTGTCACCCCCTTAGATTTGACTCTTTTTTATTGTTACTCCAAAATATGTATATATATAACATTATATATTTAACTTATAAATGTGTTAAGACTATTATCAAACTGTTATTGTTTTCAAATTATCATAATTTGTTGAAAATATTAATTTATTTTTGTCAGATCTAGAAAACATATAGTTAAATTATTATTTTAAGAATGTTTTTTCATTTATTTCAAGCTTCTATTTTATTTCAATTTGAATAATTACATGTCATCACTAAATTAATTTAAGAAATTTAAAATCGTACATATCTCTTAGTAAGACACAAAAATGCTATTTTTGATATTTATGTTAAGTTTTTAGAAGTTGGGTTAAATTGTAGTTTTTTTTAAAAGAAAAGAAAAGAAAATTAGGAGTGGTATGTATAGATTTAAAAACAATAGAGTTGTACGTGTAATTTCACCATAATCCAGAAATGTTAGAGTAATTTATAGTTTCATAAATATGTTAGAGTTGAGATTTTAAACTATAATTGTAACTTTTATTGTTTATATCATTGAAACAGTAATTACAACAAGAGTATCTGAGACTGTCTGCGTTCTCGGAGCTAAGAGAAGTATGGGGTGGCCATATTGACCAACCTAATACTAATTTCCGGAATCTGAGATATTTGGTTGTCGAAAAATGTGATTTTTGGTCAAATACGGTTCTTCCGTCTCATTTACTACATCTTCTTATTAACTTGGTGGACTTAGAAGTGAAAGACTGTGATCAAGTAGAAACAGCATTTGTAATAAAGCTCCAGGTAGAAAGATCTAGCAGAGCCAAATGCTGGCAAAAATTGACTTTAAATAACCTTCCAAAATTGAAGAATGTTTGGAATAAATATCCCCAGGGAATTTTCAATTTCCAAAATCTGGAGAAGGTGGAGGTCAGAGATTTTGCAATGCTGGAATATCTCTATCCACCATCTATCGCAAAAGGTCTCCAGCAACTTGAAGAGATTCAGGTAGTAAGGTGTGGGTTGGAAATCATTGTTGCTGAGGATGTGAAAAGGGAAGACCGAGCAAGTTTTGTTGCCTTTGAATTTCCAAAGTTAATCTCTTTATTTCTTCAGAATTTGCCAAGGCTGAGAGGATTTTATCCAGGAAGACACTCTGTAGAATGGCCAATGTTGGGAAAAGTTGATGTTTTTCTTTGCTATAGTTCGGAAATATTCGCCTCAGAACATGAAAGCAATCGAGAAACACTTACTAAAAGCCAATTTGAAAGCATAATTGATGGCCAACAACCACTTCTCTCAATTGAAAAGGTAAGCACCCTTTGTATATGTTGTTTCTGCATAAATTTAGATATTTATATACAAGCCTAAGATTAACTATGATACAAATAAGAAAATGCATACTAATTGATATATATACACAATAGATTTGAAATTTTATCAATCATATGGTATTTTGGCTAGTTTAACTTGGAAAAAAAAAAATGTCAAGTAAACATACGAAGATAATAGTGAAAATAAATTCCAGATGTATTTCTGCAACTTTTATTGTATGTGTGGTTGATACCATCAATTAATTGACTGCTTTCCTTTGGGTTTTCTTTTAGGATGTCCCTCAGTTCGAAGAATTGGCAGTAAGTGGTAAGGATATCACTAAAATGTGGCACCAACAGTCTCAGCCTGACCTCCTTCACAAAATAAAAATTCTTCAACTGATAGACTTTTTTCGAGACGAATCAAATTTTTTTCCATTTTCTTTCCTTAAAAAAGTATCCCAAAGCACTTTCAGTGTGGTGGAGTTATTTTGAAAAGTTATTCCCCTCCGAAGAACTTGATGAGGATTCCACCCTCATACTTCAAAACTTGAAATCGTTAATTCTGTATGGTCTAGATAACCTTAAATGCATATGGAACAGAGCCTCTAAATTGCCCAACATCCTTGAAAATCTTGAAACCCTGCAACTCATACAATGTTCATGTTTGAGAAACTTAGCACCCTTCTCCATATCTTTAAGAAATCTGATATATTTGGAGATAAGTGATTGTCCGACATTGATAAACTTGTGGCCAATTTCTACCACTAAAACTCTGGTTCATCTCAAGCGCATGAAAATTATGAGATGTGAGAATATGGAAGAAGTAGTGGCTAATGAGGAGAATGAGGTAAATGAAGCAGGAACAGTTGATCATGAGATAGCTTTCAAGCGATTGAAATTTTTGAGACTTGATACCTTACCAAGGCTTGCAAAAACAAGAAAAAATTATGCCTTAAACTTCAAAGTTTTAGAAACGATAATGGTGGCTCATTGCCCCAAGATGTCAATGTTTAACTACTGGAATCCTAAGCGCACCATTGTTGAAAGTTGTATTCTTAACAAAAGACAAGGACAAATGTTGGAACGGTGACCTGAATACAACAATTAAGATGTTGCAGAAGGAGACAGTAAGTGTAAAACCTCTAATCCCATACCTTTTATAGAATTTTGTAAATCTTTATGAAAGCCTCTCGCCTTTCGAGATTCAGTCCATCATCAACTCAGTCAGATCTTTTTGCTTTTCTTTTTTGAACCCTCTACGGACCAAAATAAAAAAAGACATTAAAAAGAAGAAATGTTTGATTAATCCGTAAAATCACATTATTTTATAAAAGTTTTCATTAAAAGGGTCTACATATATATCTTTCTATTTATTAATGTTCCTATATGAGAATTGTGCAGCTTTTGCAAACGGATTTGCCAACACGGTAAACTTTCGTCTTCATGGTAAGACTATAATAAGATTATTACCATTGTCCCTGCTGCAATATTTAGTTAAAACAGAGAAGAAGGGGAAATAAACCTTCCATGTTTCCCTCTCCCTTTTACGGATTTTTTTTTTGTTAATGTCTACTGATAAAAGAAATAGAAGAAAATGACAAAAAAGGACTAGCAGAAGAAGGAACAACAATAGAATAAGAATGATTGTTCATTTATTTCAAGTTTCTATTTTATTTTAATTTGAATAATTACATGTCATCACTAAATTAATTTAATAAATTTAAAATCATACATGTCTCACACAATAATGCTATTTTTGGTATTTATGTTTAGTTTTTAGAGTTTGGATTAAGTTGTAGATTTATTTTTTAAATTTCAGGAGAGGTACATGTAGTTTTAAAAACTAGAAGGTTGTCAGTGTAATTTGAGCATAATCCAGGAATGTTAAGAGTAATATTCTTTTATAAATATGTTAGACTTGAGATTTTAAACTATAATTGTAATTTTTATTGTTTATATCATTGCAACAGTTACTACAAGAGCAACAACAAAAGAAGAGTAGTAGAAAGAGTTGAAAAGACTCAAACAGGAGAAGAAACAACATATGAAGGAGAGAAAGGAGAAGAGGGTGAAATGAGAGATCAGTAAGAGAAAAGTGGGAGGATGACGATGCGAAGTAGAAGACATCCAAATAGTAAGTGGAAATTTGTTTTTTCCAACTTTTACAATGTTATATTACTATTATCCCTGCTGAATTTGTTTGGCGTAGACAAATAAGGAGAGAAGAAAAAATATACCTTGTTCCCTCCCTCATTACAAATTATTTTGTTAATGCCTATAGGTTTAACAGAAAAGAAGATAAGGAAAAAAAAGGAGGAAGAGAAGGAGTAAAGGAAGATGAAACAGAAGAAGCAAAAACAAAAGAAGAGCAGAAAAATCTGAAACAAAATACAACCAAAAAAGAAGAGAAAGGGGGAAAAGGGAGCAAAGAAAAAAACAGAGGAAAGAAACTGGACAAGTGGACAGAGAAAAGTGGGCAGAAGATACTTGAGTAGATGATAAAGGTAGTCATAAAAGTAATGAGGGCGACCAAAAGAAGAAGCCAGATTCTCAAAGTCACAATCTAGATGAGTCAAAATCAAATAAGAGGAATGGAATGGTCTCTTCAACTTCGGAACCTTCTAAACTTGACAGAAATAAGGAGACAAATGTTTTACCTTCCTTATGAAGTTTGCCTTCTACTGTACTATCATCAGCAAGAGTGGACTTGAGGTCACTTATTTTCCTTACCTTTTATGTTGATCATGAGATTTTGACCTCCATTTATCTTCCTAATAGTTGTTTCTTTTTCTATTTCCCTTTTACTCACATTAAAAGCGAGTTCTACTTATGAATTCATGAGTGGGGCTGATGTTGAGGTTCTTGTGACATCAACCACTGAAACTGAAGTAATAAATACTACTGATCTCGTTACTCTTTCAACTTCTATTATGAAAGTATAAAAGTGGGAGGATGAGGATGTGCAAAAAGAAGTAGAAAGAAAAGTAGAAGACATCCAAAGAGTAACTGGAATTTTGTGTTTTTCCAACCTTTACCATCTTCACAAAGTAAAGATACTTATTCACTTAATCGCAGTGTGGCCAAGAAAATTATGATGAGGCCGAATCCCTATCTACTTTTTCTAAAGACATGGCCAAAAACATCACCTCATTGAAGAATGCCTTCGACATTTATGATGATCAAGAATCTGGGGAAGAACTTGAAGTGCAGGCACCAGTGGCCAAAGCTGTCCCCAAAGGTTATTCTAGACAAGGAAATAACTTCAGAGTTGGCTCATAAGCTTCAAGCTTCAATAAAGGCCAACCCATAGTGCTAAGATTCCGGCTGAATTAAATAAAGTGCTAGAATCCCTCATCACTTTGATTGATACTAGCGAAATAGACGTTGGGGTAAAAACTAGACCTGGCAATTTGCTGCACCAGATTAAAGAGTTGGCCCCAGAATGTCACCAAGCTCTTGGCCAAAGAACAGACTCTAGGGGTGAAGGTCCCCACATAAGGGATATTTGGAAGGTTGATATGGACAGGCAGAGCTCTGCTAGTAAATCTGAAGTTGATCAAATTATGGCAAAAGAAGAAGATATCAAAACGAAGAAAGCTCAGATTACCAAACTTCAAGCTGAGCTGGGGACACTGGAAGCTGAACAAAAATCCCTTTCTAACAAACTAGTTGAGTACAAACTTCTTGGCCAAAAAACCAGAATTCTTTAACTTCAATAGAGAGGTTATCGGCATGGCACAAGAGCTTGCAGAAGACCACAAGAGGAAGATTGAAGAAGAAAAAGAATGGACTGTTCTAGGGAATCTAGTTTTGTAGCTCCTGGAAAATATTTAAATTCTGTAATTGTTTGAGCATAGCTGTTTTATTTGGCTAATAACTTTTGAACAACTTAATTGACTGTTGATTCGGTCTGGTATTTGTAATTAAGTACAATTTTTCTTTATCTAAATTGATTGTCACTTCAGCTGTTTGTTTATGATTGGTTCAATTAAATTAACAACAATGTGTCAAAAATCTATTCTAAATAATTCAAAACGACACAAATGTAGTACAAGCAGAAATCACTTAATCTAATTGCAAGTAAAACCAAAAAGAAGCATTTTATTTCATGTATTCTTGTGGAAAATGCTCTTGCCTATGTAATTAGGGGTGTAATGATGTCACTACCCAAAACTAGGGTCATGACCGTCACAAGATCTAAGACAAGCCGAGACTCACCTTGGATGAAGCTAGCCTCAAATTAATATCAATGTACAAGAAATAGACAACACAAAATTTGATAAACAAAAATAGACAACAATCTTTCAAGAATCTAGTGTAGCCATGGAGCAATACTCTATGAATAAATAAAGTATCAAGTTCCAGTGAGACAAGTACCGGCACTTCTAAGACTCCAAATAAAGTTATAGTCGAACCCAATTAGATGACCACAAAAAGAAGCCTTAAACAACGAAAACTTTACCAAGAACAATGCATACCAACTAAATATTAAAATCCTATCATAAATATCAAAAAATACAAAAACATGTCCAAAAGATTATACAATTCACTCCTTATCAAAGTTCATAAAATACAAATTTTAACAAAAAGGAACCAGCTCTCAAAAAAAAGTTAGAAGTTACTGAAACCAAAATTTCAATAGTACTATGGCACCAAAACTAGTTTTACAAGTTATTTTAAAGTTCTTGCAAATATCACTTCACTTCTCATTTCTCCTATATCATATATTTCTTTAACTTGCAAATGAATTCATTAATAAATGTTTAAGCACTTTCTTAACAACACAATACTCCACATCATATACTTACTTAACCAAGACGAATCATTTCCATGAAAAGTATGAATTGGTATATTATTGAAAAATCATAGAAAAACATGATGTAACAAAAATATTTCAAGTGTCTAAACAACCAAAAAGAATAACTATATATATTACAAAACACACTTGCTTATAATAAATCTTTTGTCATACCCCAACATTAAAATAATTCTTAAACATTATGTGAAAATCAATTATAAAGTTTCAAGAAGGAGGATCCAAAGCCCAAATGTCACAAAACAAACCAATGGGCACAAAACCTAAAGGTCAGCATCAGTCCTGCTAACTAGGTATCCAATCTTTATCAATTCAAATATTCATACAAATCCAAACCATGTGCTTTAATCGAGCATGGGGCTCGCATCACCATTGCTAGCTAGAGTCGAACCAAGGTGCACCAAGGCTAATAACACCACTATTAGCTATGGTATTATGAAAAAGTTATCTTCTCAAAACCATTTCAACAAATAAGCTATAAATCCATATATCTATACGAATCCAATCCACGCGCTTTGATCGGGTACAAGGCTAGTATCACCCTTGCTAGCTAGGGTCGAACCAAGATGCACCAAGCACCACTGTTAGCTACGGTATTCTGATAAAGTTTCCTCCTCAAAACCATTTTAACAAATAACATATAAATCTCCATCAAATCATTCATCTAAGTTATTGGAAAGAACACATATATAACTTCAACTAAAATAAATGGTTTAAACGCTTCAAACTTGAACCATGGTACAAGTAACGCAAAAAATAATTAAATAAATAAAAACTTTTTCAGCACAAAGATGCCAAAACATAGCACACAACCTGAAACCAACCCCTTTTTCTTTTTCTTTTTTTTTCAATCAAACTCCTACCAAATTGAGTCAAGCAACTAAACATGTCACTATATCATCTTACATGTACCAAGCGTCCAAGTGTTATAGCAAAGTTAAAATCACATGTTATGGAGCTAACAGAAGTAGCAAGAGAAAGGAAACGCGAAAACTTTCCTCACTCCTCATAAATATTAAACTCATTATTCAGATACTTCTTTTTTTAGTGATTCAAAAATTCACCTTAGTTCTAGGCTTCTGGCACAATTATACAATTGAGTGATTGACCCAAAGCAGTAATAGAAAATGTAAGAAAGAAAAGAACCCAGAACCATCACAAATCTTCCTTAACACTTGCCAAATAAAAACACAAACAATACAAAAATGTATATAGAAAAGTTAGAAAAATTAACTAAGTAATTTTCTATCAATTTGACATTCATATGTCTTGCGTGAATGGAAACCCTGTAACTCCTTTAGAGTGAATTTCTTAGAAAAGTAACTTTGATACCACTATTTCTAACAAGTAACATAGCCTCCCCTCAAAGCACAAGTAATTACAAGTTGCTTGGGACAAGTTATATACACTGAAAAGTTTTAAGCAAAATCAAGTTGAACATTCTATATCCCATATCTAGCGACCATCATCAACACATATATATTACTGCATCTTTAAAACTAAATATAACAATAGCAGATAAAGCAGGAGAGGCCAAATGGGAGAAGAATTCTCTTATTTCCTAACAGGAACAGAACAATAGCACCCTGCTCATCATCTATTTGCTAACACAATTTAATTTCTTGAAGATCAATTCAGTTTTCAATCTATTTGATTAATTAGTTATTTCTTCAATTCTGATGAGCAAACAGAAACTTCTCTGACTTTTCTATTTTAAGTTCATCAAAAATAGAGGTGGTAATGCTTGCTTAACAAAAACTAAAGAAGCTTTGTGAATTCCGTATTGTAGCTGAAGTTCAGTACGTTTTTATTGTAGTTTTATAATATTGTACGGTATTAATTGTAATTGACACAAACTTCACATCATGAAGGATTGGTTTCTATATTAGTAGAAATGCTCTAGGATCATATATAGTTAAGCTTTAAATTAAATGATATTTGTTACATTCATCCTATACTCTTGTCATTTTCCACCAACATGTGAAGTGAAATTAAGATATTCAACCAGAATTGCAGGGACATTAATACAAGACTGGAGGTCGTTGGTTGTTTTGACACAAGTATAAATTAGGATAATTCATGTTCTTGATTTGGTTCATTAGGCTCATAAATATATTGCATTAATGTTGTTTCCTTGTTGGTAATTTCAATATGCAAATTTAGAACTCACCTCTGAAAAAGTAGCGAGAGCAACGCCTACAAACCTCAGCCGATTTCAGCCCCAAGAGAAACGCCTTCAATGAAGGGAAGCAAGACAATACTGGGTCGAGAGAAGTACTCAGCGAGATCGGGGCATCTCGATACCGAGTCCACCGCGTTCAACCCCTATTCATGGGCATCTCGATACCATTTCTCTCCCGAGTCAAACCCAATCACTCGCATCGCTAATTGCGCCAAGTCCGCCAGAGTATCCGCCGCTTCAGTCTTCGTCTTCACCATCAGATCTACCGCGCCTCCCAACGTTCACTCCCCCGCGGTAGAAGATGACGAAGAGGAAGGGCTCGATGCTCAACGTTACTCTGCTTCAATGGCAGAGACAAAAGAGAGAGAGAGAACGGAGGAGACCGATCAAGTGAGTGGAGGAGAAGTGGAAGGGGAGTGGATCCGGCGTGAAAAGTCAGAGTGAGGAGTGAGCAATCGAAAATGCAGAGAAAAGCAAGCGTAGCCCGTAGAACGGAGGGAGGATGAAAGAAAAATAATAATAAAAAAACAATTTATTTTATTCAAGAACCTTTTGTAAATTAATGGAAAATAACAAAAAAGGCCTCTATTACCTAGGAAATGATAAAAAAATACCCTTTTATAAATATATATATTTTTTTTTTACTTTCAACATCGAGAACTTAGTTAATAAAAATGTTAATTTAACGTTATTCATTAAAAAAGAACAACAATGTTAATAACATAGATATGATATACACTCTAGTATATTAAAAGTGTTTGTGCCAAAAATAAAATGACATAATTGAAAACGCCGAACACAAAGATATATCAAAGAAAAAATAAATAACAAGATATAGAACAAATTCCTAAAATGGCTTTTTGAATCATCTAACGAAAAAAAAAATTCTCAAAATTGTTTAAATTTAATAAACACTTATAAACAACTTAAAGTAATTATATTCAATATAAAGGACTGTTACAAATGACAGTCACATCAGTTATAAACAATTACCTTATAATTCACAAATTCAAAATTAAAATCTCACTAACTATCTAATTTAAATAGACAAACGATGTAAATATGCAAAACAATTGTCTATTCTTATTACACTAATCTTTTAGAAACACTATGTAGAACTAATGTTAATCATCGTTGAAGTACTTGACCAGTGTTGTGCTAGTCGCCACTTTTGCTACGTCGGCATCAACATGTAAAATTGAAACTCATAGGTACCTTAGGTAGTGGTTAGAAAGGTTATAAATACTTCACTAACATATTCAACTTCCAATTTGGGACTTAGGTGGGATGTTACATTCTCCGCTACTTTAAATAATTAACATCCCCGTTAAGACCCAATATCGAATCCTTCCAATATGAGTTTCCGGAGACATAAACCCATCATAGCCACCACGTTGCTGCCATCGCCCTCCGAGCCTTCGCCATTGCCTTTTTATGTTTTCTGCTCTTCCTTCGGGATCGAGGATGGAACGATGGTGCACAATCTATCCTAACATGGCCCACACATCACGAGAGATTAATGCTTTAATACTATTTGTAACACCCTAGCCTGTGATTTGTGTGAGATTGGCTATGTGATGAGTTCTACATCATGTATACTGAATTGAACTTGCCTATATAAGCTACAAGCATTAACTAGCAAGTACCTTCAAGTTAATATTTCAATCCATGTGGTATAGGTTGTGGATTCTTTGGTAGTTGGGCAGATTGGGCTTGGGAAATTACAAATGATATCAGAGCCAATCTAGTATTCACACCTATGTGGGTTTGAGGGCACTGCAATTCGAGTTCTATGTAAACCGTGACGAGAACAGTAAGGATTTAAGTGGCTGAGTTTGTATATAGGTTGATCTGGCTACATAAGCTTCAAGCACTAACTTGCAGTCAAATCAATATTCTCAGTTCTCTTGCAACTGTTTCTTAGTACCTACGCCAGAAAACATTGACGTTAATCTTGCAATGCATGTTCTATCAGGACTTAACAACAACATAGATGGTCTCATTGTGGAAGACAAGATTGGTCTAGGTTGACAAAATGGTTGATAGTGAAATGTTCAATTTGGATTTTGACCATCCTGGTTGGAAAGATGAATTTCTGGGTGAAGTTCAAGGTCAAGACTTGCAATCAAATACAGAGCCTTAACCACAATCATAATTTTCAGGTGTTGCTGATAATCGCAGCCAACAATTTCAGCTTGACAACAGCTACATTTTTGTACCTGAGCAAAACAATATCCCGGTTAATCCTACAATTTTGGTTCACTCAACCGTAACAACAATGATGGTCTTAGTGATTGCTTGCTACTTTAACTACTGATGATGATATAATTAAACAGCTGAAAATCCCAAAATATCATTTTCTTGAAGAATATGGAATGTTGGATTTAATCACTTCGTTTGAAAGTTATTGGCCAGATAAACTTCTAATATGTTACAGGGAAAGCAAGAACAAGCCAGTGCTGAAATAGTTAACGAAAGCATCAGTCAGAAAATTATTCCTTGATCTGAATTTATAGGATGATTGTGACACTGAATTCTTCTATCTACTAGTGTAATGGATTCTATTTGTACGTGTAAATATAATTTAAGCTGTTTTGTTTTTAGACTTGTTGACGATGCTTCTTATTGTTTCAATCTAGTTTACCATATATTGACTTGGTCTTGTTGACTGACCATTAGAATGAAATTGTGGAAATAAGTTCCACATTTGTTACACCCCTGATGGAATAGACGAACTTTTCAAATTCCACTCATTTCAACTACGGCAAAGACCAACCTAGTTACATAAAGTAAGTCTAAGAATAAACAAAAACAGAACAGGATTTAGTTTTAAAGGAATGAAGATATATGAAAATTAAATATAAATACAAATATGGTATATGAAACCATAAAGTTGAAAATATTTACAGCAATCATAAACCATGATGCTGATGCTGATGCTTTCTGCCTAAATGCAAAGATGAACAAAACAACCTTGCCCACGTCCATTTAAAGACAAGAAAACAGAAAAATACTGCTAGCAATGCTGGAGATCATTAAGCCACATCACGCTATTAACACAGTATTCCGATAAAATACCAGATTCACCGCACTGGTCAAGGCAAACACTTAGCGAAAGCCAAAAAAAAACACAAACACCAACTCCTACTCCAATTATGTCTGATTGCTAATACCCCTTGGGCGTCCATTCACACGACCCCGGCCCCGACCATATCCTCTGCCCCCACCTCTTTCATATCCCGTACCTGCAAGAAAATTAAATTCTTCCATCAGCCTACAATTAAATCCTGTAGACAGGTCTAGCTAATAAAACTCGTGGGCTAATTGTCATGTTTTAATGTCAAATAGACAAGCGAGCAACACGTTTCCTTTAATGTCAAATAGGCTCGCAAGCAACACATTTCTGGATGTACTCTTACAAAAATATAATAATACACCCCCAAACAAAATGACACTTTTTGTTTAAACATCATGCCAAACTTTCACAGGGAACGTCACCAATATCACATTAAAACTGGCTTACATAAGCATGCAAGAAGGAAACTTACCGCGATAGCCCCCACCTCTGCTTCTCCCACTGCCAAATCCGCGATTTGAATACCCACCATTATCTGTCATGAAAAGAGCGTATTTTGAAACCGGGATCAGTTTTAAATGGATTTAAGAATCTATAGAATCAAAGAAATAACTACAGAGTACAGATAAAACATAATTCGGTATTTGGAATCTATACCATGGTAGTTATCATATCCGCCTTGATAGTTACCATATCCACCTTGATAATTACCATATCCACCTTCGTCGTTACCGTATCCACCTTGGTAATTCCCATATCTGCCTTGGTAATTACCATATCCGCCTTGGTAATTACCATATCCTCCTGGTACCATATCCACCCCTTCCCCAATTTCGCCCTCTCCCTCTGCCTTGACCCCGTCCTCGACCATATGAGTCTACAAATATGCTATAAGATGTGTTAAATTATAGGCAAAAATGTGGTATTAGAATTTTAAACATCTAATGCTATTATTAGCTTCTCTTTGCAACCACCTTCATTTACAGCATTGTAAGGACCGCGTCCTTGTTTAGGTTGTTGCCGCTGATAGTTAGATTGTGGCTTAGTTTGTTCCACAATATACGGAGTTTGATATCTGCAAACAAAATTTTCATAGAGAAAAAAGTCAAATTGAAGAAACAAATCAAAAAAAAAAAAAAAAAAAGGAATAAAACTAAAGTATAAGAAGCAGCATGGGCTAGCGCAATATCCAAGCAGGGCAGTGCAAGATATTAATTTTTTCGTGTTCTCACCCAGGAGAATTTTTGTTTAACTCTCTAGTTGATAAGGTGATAGAGATCATTGAGACATGGCGAGTCATCTCCACACTGCATCAAATACATAAGTTGTTTCACATCAATGCTCAGGAACGTATGCCATCCAAAGATATACATTCACAATTACAGATGCATAACTCAGCAAAGATCGAAATGTAATTGTAAAAAACATACGGCTCAAGACCCTCTTCAATGGGTTCCCATACATCAGTTATGCTCACTGAGCTGATGGCAGTATCTTGATGCAGGTGCTGGTATTCTTTTCTGTTTTAGGAGGCATACAACTAGTTAGAATACAAGGGAGACTGTGTTTGTCTGCGTGTGTGCATGCGTATAAGTGTGGGTGGGGGAGGGAGGGTTTCAAGGAACAGCTTGTAAGACTATCAACCTTTAAAATCTCTGCAATGGCTACAGTCTTGCTGATTGCCTGCCCCATTGCCTTCAACACAATCTCTCTTACACGTTTTTCCTAGATGCAGTGTACAACAAACAGTGATGAGAGACAAATAAGACATTCTCTGATTAAAGAACAGAGAAAACAACAACCACAGCAAGAACCAATCAGGAAAAAGATGTCCAAAAAAAATGCTTAAAGTTAGATAATATATGTAGAAGCATGTAGTAAAGATTCATCTGCCAAAGTGTAAGCGACCAGTAATCATGAAGTGAACTATCCATGTAAATTAAAAGCACAAAACATGTATGCACAAGACCTCAATTTCACCATACATAGACATAGAACTTCTAACCCTGAGCTATGTACCGATGTTAATTTAACTTCTGTTACAAGCACAATAGTCAAGGCAAAACTACATAAAGATGATGTAGCATCCAGTAGCATATCATGACTAATTCTACAAGAAATTAAAACTACCCAAAAGATATGCAACTTTATAGTGAAAACCATACGACATCCTTCTGGAAAGACAATATGAATACTAGGACTTTACAAGATTACAATTTTTTTTTTTAATTGGAATCAACATGACTTTTATACAAAAACATATATGAATCATAGACAGAGGCCTCAATGTTTAGTTGTTCCAGATACAATAATTTCAAATCAAGAAAAGTCACATGAGCATCTGCGAATCCACCTATACAAAAATTCACAATGATGGATTGACGGTTCCTCTTTCTGATACATAGATTATTTTAGGTGTACAATCTAGCAAACAAAAAGAACTTGAGAACCAAACTGAAATTCAATAAAACCTTGAAGATGTATTTTTCCATTTGTTTTTATTTTGGAGCAGGGAGTTTAGACAAAATAGAAGGCAGTAAATGTAGTGTTGTCATGGGCGCTCTTGGGCCAAAGCAATCTGTCATCTTGAAGATTCAGTATCAGAAAAAAGTAACTCCATGGCACTCCCCATAACGTCCCGATCTGCCATCTGCCATTTCTCGGAGGGCAAGGACCGATCTCTGATCAATGTGCCGCCACACGCAGCTGCAGTTGTGGTGTGTCATACCAAGTGCGTTCCCACACCTCTGCTTGATGGCACGTGTCACTTCTCCCAACAAGCTTCTGTTTTCTTTTCCTGTGCGGTCAACTCCTTGTCCTCCTGTCTTGGTATTATGATAGTGTGATTTGAATTTCCTCTCTCCTGCCAGGTTTGGTTGTGGGTGATTTGAATCTAAAAGCATTTCTAGTTGTTTCTATCTGTTTTTTACTCTTTTTTATGTGATTGACAGCTTAAAGTAGTACATGTAA
This sequence comes from Quillaja saponaria, assembly GCA_029379385.1. Taxonomy (NCBI): domain Eukaryota; kingdom Viridiplantae; phylum Streptophyta; class Magnoliopsida; order Fabales; family Quillajaceae; genus Quillaja; species Quillaja saponaria. Next base: position 3,504,174 of record CM055615.1, on the reverse strand, counting down.
TTCTTAAATTATTGAAAAAATATGATTTTAAATTCTATGAAATTTAAAATCTTCAATTTAGTCAAAGTTTAGTTCTATATATTTTCAAATCTTCACTTGTTTATATAGTCTAGTTTAAATCTATATAATTTAAAATCATCAATTTAGTATATATCTTAGTATCGAGGATTGTCACCTCACTAGCCTCAATTTCTCAGCTTATCGCCTTATTTGTGCGCCTCAGATTATTTAGGAACCTATTGCCTCAGAGTAGCGCCTTTCGCATGTGACAACACTGAGTAAATGACAGAACATGGATGGTCTAGGTCTTAAGTTCAAATACTAATATAAAACAATTTCAAATAAAAACACAATAAAGTGTAGACATGCATATTGCAAACAATTTTAATGAACTATGCTTTGAAACCTCAACTTCAAGCATAAAAAGTGACGCAACCAGACAGGCAGACAATACATAGCATAAAGAGACAAGCAATCGTCCTCATCCACACATCATGATCATATCGGTAATATTACATAGCAATCTATTTAAACATAAAAGTAATTATAAATCTAGCAATCATGTTCAAGGATATATCAAATCTGGACTCTGGAACCATGACAACATATGACCAGCTAACGCAAATCTATCAAACAATTAACACCCATGAGGCCACGACCATCCATATATACGGAACAGATAGGTTACATAAGTGCCATGCATTGGAAAACACATCACTATTTTGGGCATTGCAGAAAATCAAATCTATTACGGACAGTTACAACAACAATTAAAAAAACAAGTAAAAATAAAATACATCTAATGTAAAACCTTTATTTAAAGACCAAGCGGCATTCTTTCATAAATCCAAGCAATGACTAAACACCAGAGATATAACCAAATACTGCCCATAAAATCCCAAAACATAGAAAAAGATGTACTGCTTCCATAACTAAATCTTCTTCAGCTAAAAATCAATCGGAAACCGAGATTAATTGAACAAATATACAATAGAAAAATGAAGGAAGATCTAAAAAAAATAGTATACAAAGAGAACAAGATGATACCTGTAGCAGAGTAGTTGCATAACTGATGTAGTTTCTGATTGCACCTTGAGCTGTGATACGGATCTCGTTCTCGTTTATCGGCGACTCGGGCTTTGGCTTCTCAACCTTCTGGTACCTATCCATGGCTTTTGGATTTCGGAGAAAAACGGAACCAACAGTTGAAACCCTAACCCTAAAACCCTAGCAGACAGTGACAGGGATAAACCCCTCTGAGGGATTCTTTCACAGCCTCACTAAGCGTAGCAGTAGCAGCAATTTTAAAATCAGAAATGAATTTAATTTCAGTGTCGTTTGGGGGAACAGTGAATCGTGAAATATTTTAGTAAAGTAGCTTTCACTGTAGCGCTTTGTATTACACCAACAGTGCAGATTCGGCTTGTCACGTGGACGGAGGATAGGCGGCAGATGGATAAACTTACCATTTACCAGCAGTTGGGCTGGGCTGAACCGTGGTAATGGATATTTGAAGGGCCCACCTCTGCTCATCCTATACTTCGACAAAATCTTTCTTCCGTTTCGTTGTCTTTACCCTTTTATTTTCTTAACTATCAACTTTTCTTTTTTCTTTTCTCTTTTTTTTGGTTTCCCTACAAGTTTCTTCACATATTTCGGATGTAGGACTAATCTTGTTTTGGGCTTCGTAGCACATCCTTCCAGAAGAATTTCTCGCAAGCTCGAACCCCTGACATTCTTATCATCTCAATATTAATAACTCTATTATTTTTCAATAACTGTATGTGGATTGAATTTTTCAATTTTTTTAGTTAATAAATACCTAATAATCATAATTTTCTTAGTTTTTCTCTAATTTATAAATTTAAATTTAAAAAAAAAACTACAAATTAAAAAAAATGAAGAGTATAGTTTTCATGATTATAATATTATTTCTTTAAACTTTTATTCATAAAAAAAATTATAGTTAGAAATATTAAGAGTGTAATTTTTATGATTATAAAATTCTTGTTTTAACTTTTAATTCATAAAACTTTATAACTTTTCAATAATTATATATCAGTAGTAGTTAAAATTGAATTTTTCAATTTTTTTGTCATAGTTCCTAATAATTATAATATTTTTTAGTTTTTATCAAATTTAAAAAATAATTTTTTTTAAAGCTATTAGAAAAAAAAAATTTAAGAGTAATTCATGATTATATTATGATTTTAACTTTTGATTTTTCCTCCATCTTAAGAATTAAAAAAAATAAATTTATAAATTTAAGAAGCTATCATTTGATAAATTTGATGTTGTGACGAAAAATCATCGGATGATTGACAATCCAAATTTAATATGCAAATTATATGAAATGTTGAAAGAATATCAATATTGTGAAATCAATATTGGAGAAACTTTTCCAAAGAGAATATGTGGAAAATAAATGCTAGAATGTCAATGTTGTTTATGAGACTAACATTTTAGTAAAGGAAATTAAAAATTTTGCAAAATAAAATGAAACAAAGAGTTGGTAGTAGAAAGAGGATAACTTTTTATACAAGATAAATTTCTCTTTTCTTATTGGGTTTACTGTTTATAGTTTATACATGCCAAATTATATGAAATAGTTTTATGAAAAATCAATTCTATGTGCATTATTGTAAGCCTATTGAATATGCATCATTTTATAAATATATGCATATGCCAAGAGGAGAAATTGTTTGTATAATTGATAATGTTTTGTTGATCATGATCGGTGAGCGTGACATTGATTACCCATGTGCATGAATTTTTAAAAATATGAGAAGATAATATTATTGTAAGCCAATTGAATGTGCATTATTTTATGTTTATTATGTAATATTATTTCTTTCTAGTGTTGTGAATTTTTAAAATGTGATAAGAAAATTTTATGGCTTGGAGTTCATCTTCCTAATTGAAAATATTAAATTGTGAAGGAAAAAAAATGGGATGGTTGTTAGCAATTCACAAAATTAACTTTTTGTGGAGGTAAAATTTGAGAAACTCATTGCTAAGAGATATTGTGAAAATTATATGGGAAAAATGATGAATAGCAAGTATTTGTGATTATTGTGTACTGATAAACAACAAAGCTTTGAATCGGGGATTCTGAAATAAAAATAATGATATGAATGAGTGTCTAATTACTTGTAGTTTATCTTCTTACTTGAAGGTTTTGAGATTGTAACGAGAAAATTATAGGTGATTATAATTCCTATATGCTTAGTACTATTTTAATTGTCAATATACATGTCATGTAAGATTAAACATCTTTTTATTGAAGCCAATATTTGAGAATCTATTTCTATGAAGGGTTGATGAAAGTAGATGGAAAATAAAAGGAATATTATGTTTGCTACAATGAGAGCAATATAGCTTAAATTATAAATTTAAAAAGACAAAAAATCTAGAATGAAAATAAATACATATGTGTCTGTTATTTTTCTTGATTAATGTTATCTCAATTTTGGAGAAATTATTGATTGTTGCTTCATATAGATATTTGTTAATCACAAAAATTGAGAATAATGCATATGGTTATTATTAGTGAGATTATATAAACTACTAGTAGTACACTAAACTAAATTATGTTGAGAACCAAAGGAAAATGAGTTATGTTTTAGTTTTATACTTTTCTTTGGTTATATTTAAATATCTTCTTAAATATCTCTTGTTGGTTGCATATTGAGAATAATGTGTTGAAATTATTATCAATAAAATGTGTCACTGAAAATGTAAAAACATATGTGTCTGTTATTTTTTCTTGATTAATGTTATCTCAATTTTGGAGAAATTATTGACTGTTGCTTCATATAGATATTTGTTAATCACAAAAATTGAGAATAATGCATATAATTATTATTAGTGAGATTATAGTAGTACAAACTAAATTATGTTGAGAACCAAAAAGAAAAGGAGTTATGTTTTAGTTTTATATTTTTCTTTTGGCTATATTTAAATATCTTCTTAAATATTTTTTGTTGGTTGCATATTGAGAATAACGTGTTGAAATTATTATTAATAAAATGTGTCATTGAAAATGTAAAAAGAAAAATGATATGTAAATGGTGGATTTAGCCATTTTTATTACACCGGTGCTGAAATTAACAATGAATATGCATTCCAAATATACAATAAAATATATTGACAATGAAATATATTTGTACAAAATATGTATTGCCTTAAAAAGAGATATAATAGGCTGAAATGAAATATTGTGATATAATAGGCTGTCATAACTCGAGCAAGAAATGAAATATATAATGGGGAAAGTCAATATATTGAGATAGAAAATTTATGAGACAGTTGATGAATAAATTGTTAATCTATGGATTTATATCATCAGGAGAATTGTGAAGGTCGGCCTTACACATCTATTGCTTGAATCTCTTCAGACTGAATTTTTCTGTACGAATGGACAAACGAGAAGAACAGCCCAAAAAAATCAAGAGAAAGGGAAAACATAAGGCCTAGTCTAATTCTGAGTCAATTCCTTAGTAATTTTTATGACAAATGGTATTTTAGTATTTCCAATTAAAATGTCCGTGAAAATAGTCTTTGTATCTACTTTGACTTTGATATTAGCACTTAGCATATTTAGTAATTACTTATTTAATTAATAATAATTAAATAACTCAACTAATTATTATTAAATTTTTATAATTAAAAATTTTGTATTATTAATTAATTATGATTTCAGTAATATTTAATACATAAATTATTATTTAAAAAAAAATTTATATTAGTATTTTAACAAGTTCTCTTATAATACTAGAAAAATCACTTAAACATTGTTTGTTTAATTGTTATCAGAGAATTGACATAGAGGGGGAGGGGTCTGTGGGAATGGTGAAGCAGCCCTTAAGAGACGAGAGAGAGAAAAAAAAAAAAAAAAAGTAAAGAAAATTTCAAGTCTTTTAACAAAGAAATTTGCAACTCTTTTAGGTAAAATTCAGTAATCGAGACAATAAAACTGAAAACCTGCTCAAACAAGTTCTTGAAAACAACTTGAATTTTGCACTAAATCATGTTTCCAGTTTATCACAAAAAGTTATAATTTGTGTCTAAAACTATGTACATGTCTTCTTCGAACTTCTTGCCTTAAGCAATTAAGCTCATAAATATGTACAAGCCAAATTCCCCTTGGGAAAAATAGAAATCTTCAATAAGTGACAATTTGTTCATAAAAAAGTTTTCTTGCTTGTGGACAAAGGAACTCTACATGTACATATGCAGGACAACAAATTCATTTAGAATGTTGAATTACCAAGCCCAGAAGACTGGATTGTCTTGTTGTGAACCTTCTCGACAGCCTCTTTTTTCTAAAGGATGAAAAATAAATGAAGTTTGGGAACCCCTCATTAATGTACACACATCACCAGCGATAAGGATCATCCTTACATTATGCTGAAATTTAATTATGAAAATTAATGTCAGTACCAAGCGAGTTCCTGAACATTTGGTACATGGATCAAATGAATATGTTTGATCACTTATATATTTTGGTGCATATGGAAGATTTGTTAGGTCACCATGTAAGCCATCTTGGATAAGCTGCAGGTGCATCTTGTTACATCTCTCCATCACCTGTTTATCTCTCTTATTTTCCAGAATTGATGTTACATTTAATCCTGAAATATCTTAGAGAAATTCGAGATAACAAAATTCATATACAGCATTAATTAAGTGCAATACATAATGCCTAATTAAGCAGTTGATTCAACCATGAAGATCTTCTTTGGATCATTCTCTTCATAGCTCCAGCACCACAACTGCTCATTAAACAAACAGATAGCCAATAAGAAGATCAGTTATAGTTTGAATGAAGCCTGTCCGTGAATGAAAAATGAAACAAGCAATTGTATGTGACAGAAAATGACTTACATTCAGAATCTGTAGTGATCCAGTTTCCTTTTCTACAAGTGGTATTGTGACTGTCTTGAATAGGGAAGGAATTTAATGAAGTTTCAATCTCGCTTAGTTCATTTTTCAATGAAGAAGCCATTGAAATTGCTGAGTATGCAGTGGATATAGTGGAGCAGCTTTCCACTTCCCATCTGAAACTGATCTTGGGTGAGTCATTACTAAGTTGATCATCATCTGGCACTGCCTTCAGCGTTCCACGATTTCGAAATTGTAGAACCTACAAAAGGGGAAAAAAATAAAAATTGAATCTTCTATTCTAGAGCTAAGCATATGAAATTACACATGTTCAAAAATCATAACACTATGTTAGGAAGTCATATATGACAATTCCTTTCTTAGATATCTTATATCCTGAATATTAAAATTTATTAGCAGGTTAAAATGATGGTGATTTAGATAGTCAAGTCCATATTGAGAAACGTCAATGATGGAATACAATGTGCGAAATTTCTCGTAGGTGACTAGGTCATTGGTGTTTTTTATAATACTAGGTGATCCTAGAGATACAGAGGTTAAGGGAGGGAAAAATGAAAGCAGGGATGTCAACTGAGATTAAAAATTTACCTTTCTACCAAATTTTCCTCCCTTGTCTGTTTTTACAGCACTAGCCCATCTCAGTAGCTCTTTCATTCTTGACATGGTCTTTGTTTTGTCCCCTTTAAACCTTTCTTTCTTTTCTGATATGCCACATTGTTCAATTGTGCTAGTTGATGTTGATAATGGTGCATCACTTATCGGTAAAACTTTGTTTCCTACATGAATAGCTGAATCTTCCTTGTTCTTGATTCCTAGTCCTCTAGCAATATCTTCTTTCTTCATCTTCATAGATCGAACGAAATGCTGTTGTCTATTTTAGCTTTCTAGTCTCCTTAAATTGAGAGTGCTATAAAAACAAGACTTTGCATGTCCTTTCTACATAAAAATGGAAACGGCTTCAATTTCTTGTAGCCAAGTTTGCTTCCTTCACTTGTTTTTGCTCTTCAGTATAATCCATGGCGCTTAAACGAAATTACGTTCTTCTCTTTAGCTTCTCTGTCTGAAACAACAACAGAAAAGAAAATGTCAAAATTTACATAAATTTACAAATTATTCAGACCAAAAAGAAAATGATTTGTTAGTAACTATGGACTGCAGTAATTGAGCCGATCTCTTACACTACTATATTTCCCTTTTGTTGGAGGACTAGAAGTGATATCTCTTTGATCTTGTTCATGTGTCAACTTGAGCAGCCATTGAAGAATCTTCTATTATACACCAAAAGGGATATCAGATTTGTTGTCAATGTATGCTACACTGATCAAAATTACTGCTTTACCTGCATGCCTATCCTTGACAATTAAACCCTCCTTTATATAGCAGTGTGTGTGATTGATGACTGTATTGGTCAAATGGACAGAAGCTTAAAGATATATCTGCCGCTGTCTGTATGCAAAAGATTCCTGTCTAGTATTTGAGACCTTTGGTAAGATGAAGACAAAGAAATTGCAGTGAATATAGGGGAAGATGGTGAGACAACCAGGCAGCGAGTGGTGGAAGGTTGGCTTGTGATTCTATATAACATGGGGTTTATTATATAAGATAAGCATATGGTGGGCATTAATAAATGAAGGATTTGGTTTAAGGATGTATAAGTCCTTGTGGCATTTCTCTTAGCCATACACTTGTATGTCTGTGGTTCATTGATATGGTTGGCCTTAGTTTGTATATGGACCACCATTGATCATTCAGAGGTTTACTACAACTAAGATTACCTTTTTGTAGGTGTTTTATAAGTTCATTTATGAAGAAGAAGATAAACTAAAAGGTCTTGCACTTAAAATGTGACAAGTCTTGGAAATACTTGAAAAGGAAAGCTCAAGTGGTTTACAAATAAAAACTATTGCAGTCAATTAGTACTTGAATTGGTGTGTTAATTGCTTCTTGTTTAAGACTTAACAAGAGCTGCATATTATAAAAAATGGTTAAAGGGAAAGCAGTTAAAATCTATGCAGAACTAACATGTTAAAGTCAATAACTTGCACTACCCAGCAGATCACTTAATCACCTAAACGTTATAATTAATACTGAAGTGTAAAGAAAGTGTCTAAGTGCACAGAGCATTTTATTTTTAGATCAACTAATAGAAAATAGGTCTCACTGGAGATTAATTTATTTTTATGCGACACATTTACAGTACATGAAGCAAAAATGCTTGAGGATGTAATATTTTCCTAATATAAATAAATCATCTTTATTATAAGTAGGTTAAGATTTATAAGCATAAACTCTTTTCAATAGAAAGAGCTTACTGGAGCTCCTTGTATTTTACTATTCTGGTCATATGGGCCAGCAATGCAAACTCAATTTTGATTCCAAACTATAGTAAATAATATATAGGAATTTTGTCTTCACTTAATGAGTTCCAGGCAAGTTCATTCTATCACTATCCAAAATGTGTCAAATATAAATACAAGTTTTAATAGAAAACACTAGTTGAGCATGTGGGTAAGAAGATATTTTAGTGCATAGATTGCTCTTTAAGTGATAAATTCTTATTGGGCACAAATAAGGGAACCATCTATCTTACATGGGACTGAGTTATACAGAAGAATTTATAATACTTTCGTTTCAGAACAAACATCCATATACAATAAACTATTGAGCCCTACTCAATATATTTATTGTTTGCTTTGTGTTTGAGGTTCACTCATCTTTCCTTCTCATTGGATTAGATGAAAGTAAAGGATCTCGATGTGTCCCTCTCCCTTCTATTCCTTGTTTAAGAATGATGTGGCATGATTTTAGAGGTTAAGGGAAGTTGAGAAAGTTTTATTACAATTCTATTAGAAAGAATATTAAATATTGTTATAAACTTGATCATTAATTAATACTTGGACATTTGGATTTAATGCATGTTCTCTCCCAATGGAAAAAGGTTAGAGAAAGAAATTAAGGTTTAAAAGAGAAATGCTACCTTATGTTTCTAAACTATTTTTGTAATATAGAGAGTAAATATCATGTTAGAATATACGAAAGATAAAAAGTATATTATTACTTGTTTATTTTGAGTAGTGCTGTTTCCCCTATTTAAAATTTCTAAGCAGACGACAAAGTGAACAAAAAAAAGAGGTTTAACTTTTAACTTGTTTTTCATCCACCTAGGAGATAGGACATTTTTTTTTTTTTTTGGTTACATCGGAAAGTAAAGCAAAACAGAAGAAAGACTAACGAGAAAAGACTACACCAGCGAGTAGATAAACCTCCAGGGAAGCGGAGCGTGTTCCTAAATATGAAGACCAATACTAAGAGTTTGTCCTAGCTTCGCAAGGTGATCAGCACTAAAATTTGTCTTCCTGTAACAATGGGTAAGAGTGCAGGACCATTCCCTGCTCATCAAAAATCTGTAGTCCAAGATCAAACTGCCCATAGGGTGAGTGCCAACATCTGCGTAATGAATTGAAGAAACTGCTTCCTTTGAGTCCGATTCTATGTGTAACAATCTGTATCCCATGTTCCAAGCCAGACTTAATCCGTGTCTTATTGCATTCAGTTCTGCCAGCATAATATTTCCATAGCCTAGATTCAATGAGAAACCAGCCTGCCTGACTCCATCCCTATTTCGGATTAAACCTCCAACAGCTGACAAGCTCAGATTGTCTATGTTACTCCCATCAGTATTCAACTTTAGCCAATTATTACTAGATGGTGACCACGATACCAACTTTGTATATCGTATCCTTGCCTTGTTACTTTCCCTATCTAGCAAATGGAACTCCACAGTAAGACTCATTATTCGACCACAAAAAACAGCCTTTGAATCTGTTATGTTCTCAAAAATATATAAATTTCTTTGCTTCCAAATAGTCCAAACCCGTGGCCATAAAATAATAATTCCAATGGATTCCTCTCAGTTTATAGTTACTTCGACAGTTTAGATTTCCTTCTAGCCAAGAGTCAAGATCCGTGGAAAAGAAATACTGAGCCTGGGACTGTGAAATTAAAGAGACCCAAATCTCACCAGCAAAGGAACAGTCCCTTAAGACATGAGATATTGTCTCTGGATAGGAGTTGCACTGATTACAAAAGACATTTGTCGTCATGTTACGTCTCACTCTTTCGTGATTAGTTAGGAGTTTATAGTCATGGACTAACCAAATAAAGAACTTGATCCCTGGAATGCTATTCAGGTCCCAAAGTTTTTTCAATTGTTCATTAGCTGCCGGTTCAAGCCTTCCTTCCACCAGATACTCATAACCCAACTTTGCACTATAATTCCCATTAAGAGCATTTCCCCAAATGAGTTTACCTCGGGCAGTAGAAACCCAAGACAACGGAATTTGTAGAATAGAATTCCTAATGTCCTCTATTAAGTTGGCTGATATTGCTCCAAGACCCCAAGTCCTCCCTGGAGAAATAAGGTCTGTCACAAGGAGGTGGGAATCTTGGCTATGATCTCCTATGAAACCTTCAGTGAGAGGAGTTTGGCTGCACCAACGGTCAAACCACACAGATATACTCTGACCATCCTTTACCCTCCAAGAGAAACCCCTTCAGATTATGAAAGCTTCTCACAATACCTTTCCAGACCTATGAATCTGAAAGTTTAGAGCTAAAGCAAAGGTCCTGTGAGTAGTACTTCTCTCGCAAAACCTAAAAACAAAGTTTATCACTACCATTAATGATTTTCCATACTAGTTTGCCTAAGAGGGCAATATTTGTTGTTCTAGCATCTCTCAAATTTAGACCCCCTTTTTCCTTAGAAGACAAAACCTGTTTCCAATTCATAAGATGAGGCTTTCTTGAAATGTCACTTGAACCCCAGAGGAAGTTTCTATTTATCTTATCAATAGATTTACATATGGATCCAGGAAGCCAAACCGTTTGCATTGTATAAAGAGGTAGAGTAGACAAAGTTGATTTGATGAGAGTGTGTCGGCCTGCAAGACTGAGGCAATTACTTTTCCAAGAGGCCAGCTTCCCTCTCATTTTGTCAATTAAGCCATTATAAGATAACTTCGTCACCCTTCCATGTATCAGAGGCACCCCAAGATATCTTCCCAAGTCCTTTGTAATAGACATGTCAGTTATCAAGCGAATATTGTCAATCTCTCTTTTAGTAGTGTTTCGTGAAACAAATATAGAAGATTTCTCAGCACTTACTTTTTGCAGCAGAACCATTACAAAATTCGCACAAAGTGGCCTTCACAGCTCGAGCATTCTTCTTTGTTGCTTTCGTGAAAAGCAGCAAGTCATCTGAAAAAAAAGATGAGAAATTGCAGGGCCATGCTTAGAGGTTTTTATCGGATCCCATATTTTTCTTTGCACCTTCTTGGAAATCAAGAGAGACAATTGTTCCATACATAAGACAAACAGGTATGGAGAAAGAGGGTCCCCTTGTCATAAACCCCTTGTAGGTGAGAACTTTTCTAAAGGAGTCCCATTCCAAAGGATAGACAGTCTAGAATTGGAGACAGAATTCATTATCATCGCAGTCCAGTTAGGAGGAAAGTCAAAATTCTGCAGAGTTTGTTGGAGGAAAGCCCAACTAACCCTGTCATAAGCTTTCTCAATTTCACAGCCATTTGGCCTGGTTTCATTCTTTCTTCTGAAGTTGTACAAAAGCTCCTGAGCAATAATGATGTTGTCTGTTGTATGTCTTACTGGAACAAAACTGCTCTGATAAGGACTAACAATTTCAGGCATGATAGGTCGCATTCTGCTCACCAGAACCTTCATGAAAATTTTGTATGTAACATTTCATAAGCTTATAGGACGAAATTGGTTAATGGTTTCAGGGAGTTCTACCTTTGGAATTAGGGTCACAAAGGTCTTGGCTGCTTCTATGGGAAAAGAACCAGTTTCAAAGGCCTACTTCACAAACTTGAACACATCTTCCTTAATTATCTGCCAGTACTTCTTAAAAGAAAATTACTTGAAAAACATCTGGTCCTGGGGCCTTGAAGCTTTTCATGTACTTCACAACTTCCCAAATCTCTTCTCTGCTAATTTCTTTGTTTAGAACTTGACACCAAAAGGATGATATCCGAGCGCAAGTCAAGGTAAAGAGGGGTAGAAGTTGTACATTTGATTGTCCACATAATAATAGCCTTAATTTTAAATGATGTTTTAATTTAAGAAATCATTATATCGAATTTGAATTACATATATGTATCCACATATTTATATAATTAAGAATTGAAGAGCAACTAACTTGGGATTCATGCATATTCTCTTTTGACCGAGAGGATTTGGATCCTCTCAAACGCATGAGAAGGATTTATTTTAATTCAAGTTTTTTTTTTTTTTCTTTTCAAAGTATATTTTATTGTAAAAATTATTTGATCCTTGGATCAAACAACATATCATTCTCTTATTCTAAAAAACATGAGATAATTTAAATCTCCACTCAAAATATTTATTTGGGAAAAATCACTCCCTATTGCTCTTACCTTATTACCTAATAAGAATTATACTTATTTGCAATGAATCATTGAGAAAACTACATGTTTGATGTGATAGTTTAACTCTTGGACAGCCTAGAGTGTTCTATTACATTATTCATATGGTGTTGGTTCTCTTGGTAGGATTCTTGTCCCCCCGTTCACGCTGCTCTTCTCTGATTCAGATCCAATTATAGAGGAAAAGAATAAGAGAAAAAGAGAACAATTTTGGAGTATAAAATTGTACTATTTTACTGAAAGGTGAGAAAACTAAATCATCTAATATAAGATTACTCAACATAAAATTCTTATTTATTAAATAATATTTTTAATACATTTTGATATTAGACATGTTAATACGAACAAATTTATCGAATTTTCATTATAAAAATTATGTGTAACATCTTCTCATTCTATATTATATTAGATACTTACTCAATCAAAAATTAAAATTTGATCACGGAAAAACACATCCTATTCGATATTCTGTTAAATGCCCACTCACCCCAACATAAAATTTGATCACTTACAATATGTTCTTTAAAAATAAGCATTTCATTCAACAAGTTTCAAACTTCACTTAATAAGCATATTTATTTTCTCAATTTCATTTATTTTCTCCTCCGGTATAACTTCCAAATGGAATACATAAGGCAAGTTAGGAAATAAGGGTTTTGGACAAAAGGGTCCAATTCCCAATATTTTTAGACAATATGGTAGGGATTTACTAATTAAATAGCCAAAATGGGATAAGTCTAGAAACCAGATTTTGGTCCTAATCACCAGCCTATGTCACCACTTGGGCCCCTTGTCTGTATCATCCCTGAACAAAAGAGGCCCTACCACCTGCTCAAACTGAAACCGAATTTTGAAAATTTGGTTTCAATCTGTGCCCCACGAATTTTGATAATTTTAAAATATGATATTTTAAAATTTTTAAATGTATGATAATTTTTACATATAATATTTTTAAAATTTAAATTGTATGATAATTTATAAATTTATAGTGTATGATAATTTATAAATTTATAGTGTGTGATATTTTAAAATTTAAAGTTTATGATAATTTTAAATTTTAAAATGTATGATAATTTTAAAATATGATATTTTAAAATTTTAAAATTTATGATAAATTTTTTTATTTTATGTATGATATTTTTAAAATTTAAAATGTATAATAAAATTTAAATTTATAGTGTATGATAATTTTTTTATTATAGTGTATGACATTTTTAATTTTTTTTAATTTAAAGTGTATAATAATTTTTTAATTTATAGTGCATTATAATTTTTAATTTTAGAGTATATGATATTTTTTATATTATAGTTTATGATAGTTTTTAAATTTATAGTGTATGATATTTTTAAATTTTTAAACGTATAATAATTTTTTAAATTTATATTGCCTGAAATTTTTTTTTTATTATAGTGTATGATATGTTAAAATTTTAAAATTTAAGATATTTTTAAAATTTAAAAGTGTAGATAATTTTTAAATTTATATGATAGTTTTTTAATTTAAAATGTATAATATTTTTTCAGTGTAAAGTGAAACTCAATTTTCAAAATCCGGTTTTAGTTTATGCAAGGTAATGAGTCCATTTTGTACAGAAATGATGTAGATAGTGGGCCTTCAAGTAGTGACATGGCCTAGTGAGTTGGACCCAGAAACTGGATTTTCAAAATTCGGTTTCTGGACTTATCTCATTTTGGCTATTTAATATAAATCATACCATATAGTCCAAAAGGATTGAAAATTGGATCTATATGTCCAAAATTCCTTAGGAAATACTATGGTACCTCCAATTTTGGAGACAAGACATTTACTATACAGTTGTTGGTAATGCAATCATAATGCAAGAAAAAAAAAAAACAAACAATATCCATAGAACATCTAAACTGCAGATAGATGTACCATAAAAATATAGCTGAAGTAGTCTGAATCCCCCTATGAGGACTTCCTTGGAGAGTTCATTAAAGAGTCCAAAAACGGTGTTGTTTTAGTACTCTTTCTCAAAACGGTGACCTTCACAAAAAAAAAAAAAAAAAAAGTCCCTTCACCTTCCTCCATCTTTTGATTTTCTCCTTCTTCCAAATTCTATTTTATTATTAAGAAACAAAACTTATGCAGAAGGAAAAAGCATCCCGACTCCTTCCTCATTGTCTCAGCTTGTATCTCATTCTTAGATCTCTTGTGGCTGACCCAATTAAGCTCCTAAGAACACACCTATGATAAGTCTATTTGAGCTTGCAAAATTTTCAATTTTTACACCAGTATCTTAGCCGATGGAGTTAGGGACTAAACTTAAGTGTTTGTTTAAATTTTGTTGGGAACATGGTGGGCTCTGATACCACTTTGTTAGAAATGTGGTAGGCTTTGATATTCTTTCTTGAAATGTGTAATTAGCACACATTACCACTCTGTTAGAATGTGACGGACACTCATATACTCAAATACACATTTAAATATTTAGAGATGAAAAGATAATATTGTAAGGGAATAACTCATTTCATAATCAATACAAGTGGTGATGCCACTTGGGGTAGACCTAAATATTACAATACTCAATATAATCATATATACTAGTAACTCTAACTCACTAACTTTTAACTCCCTACTACTTAATAACTCACTACTAATAAGGTTTAAAAATCCATTACTAGTAATGAAACTCCCACTAATATACAATTCGTTACATTTTCATAACTCACCAGCAATACACAATTAACTACTAATTCATATTACTAATTATTTTATTAATTCTCTTACGAGTTAGAAATACTTAAAAGACCAATTTCAACACTCTCCCTTAATTTGAAATTTTCTTTTTCTAAATTTTTTTTATTTTTGTGTAGAGTGTTCATATTATATTGATCTCCTGAATTGTCTTCAAAATTGTTCACTAATTGACTGTTGATTTCCAGTAACCAAATTTCCAAATTTCCAAATTTTTCTTCATTCCTTGAACAACTATGCAACTAGCTAATTTGTTTCTTGATCTTCATCATTAACTAACTTTGCAATAGCAACATCAAGGCCCTCGTTTAGCAACATCGGCTAACTTCATCAGTTTGTTGTCCTTCACAAATCCACAACAATTTCACCAAATGACTTTCAACAACTTCTTCAATTCTCTCCATCACTTGAACACTTTTTTTCCCCTCACTTGAGCTAGGCCCTTGTTTATAACAATTTTTTTTCACACAACAATATTCTCTTCCACCTCCAAAGCATAGTCTCATCATTTTCTTTTTCTCTGACGTGAGCCCTCCATACCACATTCAATCATCATCACTCATTTTACTAATGAGTACTATACTTCATCATGGGTTGCGTATTATGTGTTTTCTTCTTGCTCCAATGATGAGTCTCTTTCCATGGATAACCTCACATTATCCAACTTCAATCGTGAGCTATACATGCGTCTTATTTCCCATAGCTAACATCTCAGCTGAACCATTGGCTTTGATATCACTTGTTGGAAACATGGTAGACTCTGATACCACTTTATTGGAAATTTGGTGAGCTTTGCTATTCTTTCTTGAAATGTGTAATTAGCACACATTACTATTTTGTTAGAATGTGACGGGCACTCATATACTCAAACACACATTTAGACATTTAGAGATGAAAATATAATATTGTAAGAGAATAACTTATTTTATAACTAATACAAATAGTGATGCCACTTAGGGTAGACCCAAATATTACAAGACTTAATATAACATATATATATATATACTAGTAACTCTAACTTACTAACTTGTAACTCCCTACTACCTAATAACTCACTACTAATAAGGTTTAAAAATCCATTACTAGTAATGAAACCCCCACTAATACACAATTCATTATAATTTCATAACTCACCACTAATACATAATTAACTACTAATTCATATTATTAATTATTTTATTAATTCTCTTACGAGTTAGAAATACTACAAGACCAATTTCAAATTACAATTTCAACAAATTTTGGTTGTCATGCTTTTTTCCATTGCCTATATAAAGATGTGGCTTCAAGATTCCCATTAAAGCAAGAAAGAAGTTAAGAGGAAGCAGAAAAAGAAGTGAAAAAGAGAGGAGGCAAGAAAATGGTAAATTCAGAGACTGAAATTTGATATCACTTAAACCACTTTTCTTAAACCAGAAGATGGAGGAAGGAGAAGGATGGTGGGTACTCTTGTGGTATTTATTTATTTTGTGAATGGCACCGTTTTGAGAAAGAGTCTCAAAACGGCACAATATTTGGACTCTTCAGGAAAGTCCTCAGCAGGGGATCCGGACTCATAGCTGAAGAGGGAAAACTAAGGCTGCTTAATTTTGGGCAATTTAATTTTACAATAAATTTCGGAAGACATGGAGGAGAAATTTCAGGCATATGCACACATATTTATGAGCTGTAAAACAGACTAGAGAATTTTGTAAGATTAACTAGAATTGACAGGGAGATTTTGCATACAATTACCTAGCTACATATTATATTTCAAGTTTCTATTTCTGATTTTTCTTCTTCTAAGTCACTACATTAATTTCCTCGTTGGAAAATACAGAGATGTCTAGGGACTGAACTCCTGGCAAGAATGGAAAACATTTCAAAGTTCATTGCTTAATAGAACCACACTCAGATATACATAGTAAAGCATGATAGCTATCACTTTTTTTACACAAGGCACATGATACAAATGATTGTTAGAACCCCAAATCAATTCAATCCATAATTACAATATTGCATAAAACATTCCTGGAGTGACTCAGTTTCAAGCAGCCAAAACCAGTATATTTTCTAACGTCTTTCTGCTCCTTGTTTAAACAGAACATGTGTTGAAATGATCCTGCCAGAGACCTATAATCCAAACTTCAGCACACTCCACTCAATCCAAGAATGCCAGAATCAAACATCAACTTCAGAACAATGTTGGAATAGTTTTGGCGAACAACTCAACATTTCTTATGGCTGATCTTCATGGGACCTTGACCGAGTCAAACGCCTACGCCTTCTAGGAACCGAAGATGAATCTTGACCCATATCATTAATTATACGCAAATCATCATTGTCATTGTCGTCATCGTCATCATCATCATAAAGACCCAAAAGATTTTCACCCCAAAGATAACGACGCTCAGATGGACCTCCTGCTAGGCGGCGGGGCCTTGTCCAAACTCTTGACCGCTGTCTTGGTTCCCTGACAGAATCAATCATCTGAAACAAGAAGAGTGTAGCCCACCAAGGCCTGGACTCACCTGTGCCACCCTCCCGTTCACCTGGAAGCCTACCATCTCCATTTTCAATAACATAGTCCCCAACCACCATGGCACCTGGCACCGCTGAACGGATAGCACTCACAATATCAGCATACTCTCTCTGGCGCTCAAGGTGTCTCCAGGCTCGCTCTCTTGATGGATCAATGTCAGAGGGACGCGTTGTTGGATGCACCCTCCTGGCATGCCGACGCAATTCGAGATAGTTACCAACAAACGAGCATGAATCCCTGGAGCAACTTCTATTCTTCAGATTAAGATAATTTCTGGCCTCTTCCACAATTTCCCAGCCCAACACTGTGCCTCGGCATAAGGGGCATTTCAAGCTCAATTTTGACTCAGGTGTATCCATATCTAACTCCTCAAGATCAACCCTTTCCCGTAAAGTCTCAGAATCAACTGTTTCTAAAATGGTTTCATGATGTGAGTGCAACTGCCTATTTAGATCATGATCTCCACCTTGTGTGGATCCTTGAGGCAATCCAACAGATAATACAGTGTTGATTTCATTTTGGTCACTTTCATTAGCTCCATTCAAGTTAGATCGAACACCCAAGTTCAAATCAGAACTATTACTTGAGTTTGCATTTATAGGTAAAGAATTAGGAAAAGTTGGATCCCTAACATCATCCCTTATTTTCTTTAACCGGTCCAAGCAATTTGAATGCCTGTAACTTGAATCACAAATGTAAGAGCGGCAGCCCTTCTCATGTGAGCTGCAGATGAGGAGAACAGCATTATGTGGATGGTCCATGCAGATTGGACATGAAACTTCATCCAATTCTTTGTGAAAAGCATGGGTATCTGAATCAGTATATAATCTTCTTTTAACACCAGCCATCTTGCACGTTCTGGGGTTAACTACTCAACATTTTGGACTTATTAGAAGAATGAGCTATTGAACAAAATTAGACTAACTACTGACTAAATTTTCACAACACAAACGCTACCAAACCAGATACAAATGATTGCAATATTCTAACATATCTCATCGATTTGAAGAAGTATGTATTTAATCCAGAGAGAAAGAGAAGGAAAATCACAGAGAATACAACAAACCAACAAAAATAATGTCAATCTTAACCAGCTTAGCTCAAGCTCTGTGTATGCATGTGATGCACTTGTGTTTATTACCACAATTAGGAGAGAGAAATAAAAATTAGTTTGGTACTATTACAAGGAAGTTCTTATACCATTTTTCATCCTTTTACTGATTCTTATTACTTTCTAAGTTTGCTAGTTCTATTCTTCCATGCCCATCTGAGGTTTTAATGTGTGTAAAAAGCAAGATCAGAATTCAATTGCTTGAAGGCGAATCGATTAATAACCAACCAACTAAATCTTTGATTCATTAGACTCTCCATTTCAAAACTAGTTCTACTTTTCCTTTCTATCCACTTGAAAATATATAGTACAGTTATTGCCCAGTAGTTGACAGCTCTCATTTACAACGATACAGATTTCATATTTACCCTAGGATAAACAAGGTGCGTATACTCTTTCAATACTATATGTGGTCTCAGACTGGAAACGCCAGATCAACACTAACAAAAGGAACAATATTGAAATTTAAGAAACTTGAAGTCACCTCACTACGTCATTATCAAGGAGTCTTTCATCTTACCTCTTGGAGCACATTGCAGACAAATTTGATCCAAAATGCAAAATCCATATGCAGATTCTCAGTGACAGATTTTCGCTTACCCAAGGGGTATGACTCACGAGATGAAAGAGAAAATTTCGCTAAACCTTCCATACAAAACAATATTCTCTCCACCAGTATGCCGCTCTGTCTAGGGCCATTTTCTGGAGACTGGCCAATCGTGGACAGCCTAATGCTACAATAGAGAGAGCACTCCACTATATGAAACTATGTTAAAGAGTAGAACATTATCCAATTTACCACTCTCAACAAACTATTTTGATGGGATTATAGCCAGTTAACTGTTTTTTCAAGCATTCTGCTATATAAACAAGAAACAACAAGATGCCACTTAGAACAAATTGTTTGGACCTCAGACAATCGTGGCTAATCAAGTTATTTAGAATTGTTTGTCACAAAGGGCGCTATCTATATCTTCAATAACAAGATTTAATGGTAATACAAGGTTAAACAAACACCAGCTTTTATGGGTAGGAAAACAATATAGTCATGAATACTTAAACCTACCAGACCAAATAATTGTCCATACTCCATTTACCCAACTATTCATTTATCATCCCACACCCTTCCCTTCTTGACATTTCCAAATTCTCACATAATAAGTTCCTCTAATAAATTCTGTCTTACTTAGTCTGAGAGAAGAAAGGAGAGGTTTGCTGGTGGGGGAGAAGAAACAATAACAATTAAAAAGATGTAGTCATGTGCATCCTAGCATTCATCATACTCTTCCCTGCATCATACTTTTCCCTACTTCATTACTAAAAGGAATTTATATGCATGCTCAACTCAGGTAAAGAAAGAGAGTTGTGATCAGTTGACAGCCAGTGTAAAACTAGCTAAATCCTATGAGATTAATCTAAACAAATATTCATTACCGTGTAACACTCTTAACGACATGTTGCATTGACCTTAGATGCAGTTGAAAATGAGCAAGGGTTGGTTCATCACATCCTTCTTGGTAGGTCATATCGGCACCTAAATGTGCTGTAAAATAAACAAGGGTTCGCATCTTGGACGGGTTCAGGTAAAAAAGTTAGTCTAAGAATTTAGCTACTTGGAACATAAGTGCCCACAATATACAAGATAATCTCAAACTAGTTGTTAGGTTATGATTATATATATATGTGTGTGTGTGTGTGTGTGTGTATGTATATGTATCTTTTTAGATATCTACACTAGAAAATAGAGGAATCTCAATGAGACATGACTATCAAAGAGGAAAACAAGAGAGAGGAACCAAAAGGAAATTTCACCCGAAATTTTGGCATCAAAACAACCTCGTTATAGCCCTATATTATGATTACTCCATGACCTCACTATCATATACTTAAAATAAGCTAGAAAAACAATCAATCTAATAAGAAAGCGGGCTGGAGAAACTACAATATGCTACATTGGACATTCTTTATCCAAGCACAGTCTTCATACATTCTTGCACCAATACCTGAAGTACCTAAATATCTAACTGTACATGTTAGATACCTTATCCAAGCACAGTTTTCATATATTTTTGCACCATTACCTGAAGTGCCTAAATATATAACTATACGAGTCACGTATTCTGGTCCTAAAGACAGCATGTCCAAAGAGTTTACAATATTATATCCATTAATAAAAATTTAATGTAAAAAGAGAATCAATGTGGAGGATACCAACTAGCTTTTGTAAAATTTCATGTGACAAACCTCAGTTAATTAAGTCTTATGGTCAAATTAAGACAGTAAATTCAAATTCTAATAAAGAAGTATAAAAAACAGATCTGAATATAAAGCAAGAAGATACTCATGATAAAAACAAATCTAAAGTCCAGCAACAAGAAGAGGCAGAGAACAATGAGTAAAAATATGTGTTTATGCTTACCAAGAGGATGAGCGATAACTATATTTCCTACTGGAGGCTTCTGAATCTTAATATGAGTTACCAGTTGACTAGCACAGAACAGTTACTTGACCGCACGTAAGAATGCAAGCCAATCTCTTGTGTAACTATCCCAAGTATGCATAAAACCGAAGGAATCCAATACTAAAACTTGAAGTGATACAGCTTCCAATTAAAATTTTAATACATACTCTTATATGCACCAATCACCACAGGTCCCAATATCTGCAGGTATATCAACAAAACTGGAAGTGATATTCATGTACAGAAAACTATGCTGAACAAGTGTAAAATAAGTAAGACTTAAATTAATGATGTTTACAACTAACCAAAGCAAGACAAAGCATCGCCAGATACTTAATTTATTTATTTTAGAGAAAAAAGTATTATTGAAGGAAATAATAGTACAAGAAGTCCTCTTTAAACAGAAGAAGAAAATAAACAAAGTAAAAGGCAAAACAAAAACCTATCAAACAAACATTTCCCAAGAGAATCTTGACCTTCACCTTCTACCCCCTTTCTTCTTTACTTATAATTATTTTGCAAATTCAAGAAAGCAAGTCATCCACAAAGCTCTTCAAAAACAGCACAGCAAGGAAGAGTCAAATACTATCGTAGATGGAAATTATAATGTCAAATGTGTCCACGTGGGGACACAAGTATACAACACAAAATGGAAGCTCGGATAGGACCCTCTCACAAGTAAAAAATATGGAAGATTGCACAGATAGTATTATAAACCCATAGCACTCGTATTCTCATAGCTGTCCTTGATAACAAAGAAATTGCTAAAGTAAATTCCATGAGAACAAACATAACCATCTATCCAACCAAGACATCCATCAACAACATTATATGAATGATTGAGCAGAACTTAGACCAGAAACTTCAAATCCTCAAAACCTACCCCTTTCAAATGCAAAGAAAAAAAAAAGACGAGGAAAACATTTTTTTGAACAAAGAAACCACATACAGTTTGGACATGGGCATGAACAATGGATCAAAAAATTTCAAACCTTTATTCTTGTCTGATGAAAATCCACATTTATAACCTAAACCACAATTCCCAATTCCCAAATCAACATCCATTAATAATTCTTACCAATTCAACCAGACCCAAATCATAAACCTAATCCTAACCCCAAACAAGTACCAACAACCAAAAAGTTCTCAACTTTATTGTGAAATTAACAATAATAACAACAAAAACACCCAATTGAACACGAATATCAAATTGTATCAGATCAAAGAAGATAAATTACAAAAAGAATAGAAAATTGCATATCAAACAAGATTAGCAGGTCAGGGATTTACAAAAAGGTGATTGAATTTCTCTTTGATGTTGGTCCCAGAGAGATTGCGTACAAGAACAGCAGAGACTTTATAAGAGTGGTGATGAAATGAGATTCGGAAGATTCAATGGTATAAGATAGCCTGTATTTATAGTTCAGATCAGACAAAAAGAAACAAAATGTATTTTTCTGGTCAAACCAAGGAGGAACATAGGCAGGAACCGCCTTCTTGTTTAGGAGGTAGAGGCGGTGTGTGTGCGCGTGTTTTTCTGTGAGCTGTCAAATTTCGTGGAGCGGACACTCAAATGGGCTTGGAAGAGGACTGGGCCTTTGGGCCCATAGTGGGCTATAAAACATATGGCTTGTCTTCGTGGATGTCTTCTATTCCGCCGTTTAAGAATCTCTTCCAAATGAATATAATTATTGAGCTTAATTATATTTTTAATTTTTAATCGAGAATTCAATTTTATATTTATACTTGAAAAAAAATATTAGATTATTATTTTTATAAGTTTTAAAAAATTTATGTAATTTTTTATCAAAATTTTATGTAACAACAAATGACATAATAAATAATATTTAATATAATTTATATTTACTTGACATGTCAATTATTGTAAATTAAAAATGACTAAAAATATCAACTCAAACTGGATAGTTTTTGAAATTGATAATTAAATTTTTTTAAATATGAGGATGAAAGTGAATTGTCAATTTATAAGTGTGAAAGTTTAATCTAACTAATTCACTAACGGCGTTTTAGATTCTTTGATTTTCCTTACAAATGAATAAATTTACTATTTTATCCATATTAAATTAATTCTGCAACGGCTTGGCGACGAACGGACCGGCACTATCTTCACTGTGGCCATTGGCCAAGGTCCTCATCATGTGAGCGAATTTGGATGTCTCTCCTCCAATCAAGTCGTGTATCTTTCTATAGCCCCTCTCCATATCTCCTGATCTGTCAATCCCTGCCCAATAATTTGTCATATTATGTATTGGTTCTCGTTTTCTGACCTTTTATTGCGCATATACCTCTACCCAATTGCTCAAAATTGGGATTTTGGCATGAATTTTGGGGTTTTGTATGCCTGTAAAGAATTCCTGAAATTGGGAATTCTGACAATATTTTCCTAGTATGTTGTTTATTTCATTTGTACAAGTTCTAAATTTAATGATTTAGAATTTACTGGAGAAATTACACTGCCCATATGTTTCTTTGTTGCTTTCTTTGTGTGTAGATAATTTATTGGCTTGAAAGTATATGTCTTTTCCATAGTCATACTGAATATGTGATAATTGGATTGTTGTAGTAGTTGGTGAGAATATATGCTAAGACTATATTCAAAGTTCATCACATCAAGGGAGAATGAATTACCTGTTTACGACATTGTCAAAAAAGCAAGAGGTGGACTCCATTATCAGAGACACCATTGACAAAGTTCTTGTCCTCCGTTTTGGCCGGGCTTCTGACCTTGTTTGTCTGCAGCTTGATGACATCGTATGCATTTTATCCTCTCCTATGCTTCTAGGACTTTCCTTTTTATTTAATTGGTCCCCTCTTTTGGTCAAGTATTTTATTTTATTTTATTTTTGTTGTTTTGGAAATGTTATATAGTGGCTTTCTTCATTGTTTGCATATGAAAAGAACTAGTTCCTTGTATACATAATGGGGGGTTGGGGTGGAGAATACATTGATAGGTTTACAACTAGTACTTATGCATTAGATTTTTTTTGTCTACCTTCAGGCATTAGAGATTAACTTCTCTGGTTTGAAAATCGTTGCATACTAGGTTGTTGTTGTTCTTCTGAGTATCTTCTTTATACCTTATTTGCCATTTATGAACTTGCGTTTGTGTCTGTTTGGAGTTCTAAGGTTACAAGTAAATTTTCATTTTCATCCGTATAAATAGGAAGGTATTCAAGTAAATATGGATCTTTATATGAAGTGTGGCATTTTAAGATTTCCTCTATAACTCCAAATTATCTGAATGGTTGATTGTGGTCATGTTATACAATTTCCTTCCATGATTTATGATGTTTAGTTGTTGTTATCAGGTTTTTTTTATTTCGTAGGAAATTTTTCCTATTTTGGGCATATCTTAATCTTATTAAAATGCATCAAGTGTTATACTATTTCTGCTTGGAGAAATTTATTGCCCAAGGTAGCGTTAGATTACACACCATTCTCATTATGACTTGCACCAAAAATCTCAAACTTTATTGATGATCTGATCTAAGAACCCAAGAAATGTGCATAGCCAGCTCCCAAGTCGAATTCTTTGTCGTTGAAAATGTGCATTGCTTCATTTTTTAGTAACATGTAGGTGATATGGCAAGTCAAATATTCAATCATTCTGCTTGTTAAGTAGGTACAAGGGTTTATAAACGAAATGGGTTTTTTTTTTTTTTTATCTATATAAGAGATCAAATGAGTCCTAGAAATGCAAAACTCATGGCTCTCTCTATATATGAGGACATATATCTTTATTTATTTATGATATACTTATAAATACACATGCAGCCACAGATATATATATATTTATGTACCAACAATGCTACATAAACACTACTTCCTCACACAATGATAAATTCTTGTAAACTCAGTGATAAATTCCTGTAATGTGATTGCTAAGTTTGTGATAAGGAGGATCAATCACTTTACAGGAATTTATCATTGTATGAGTAAGTAATGTTTATTTATCACTATACAGGAATTTATCACTATGACCCATAAACCATGGAAGAAGAGAAACATAAAGAAGGATGAGGCTGGTATTTATGTTGCTTTAGTATTATGGAATTAGTTAATGATTTAATTTCTTCAGTAGAAAGAATGTCTGAAAATAATATATCATTATGCCTTACTCGGTTCTCTTATGTTTACTTCTAACAAATATTAATACAGCTTGCTAAATCAGCAAGGGAGCTGTCTGAATTTGCAACTGTGGCACTAGTAGATATTGACTCAGAGGACATTCAAGTCTATGTCAAGTATTTTGACATCACTTTGATACCATCCACGATTTTCTTCTTCAATGCTCATCACATGAAAATGGATGCAGGGTATGGTATCTCCTTTTAGGAGCCTTTCTTATTTTTTTCTTCTTTCACTGCTCAATTTTATGTTGCCTCTTCAGTTTCTTATTTCTTGTTTTTGTTGAATTATGGGAGTGGTGGCAGTCCATTTTATCTGTTGTAGTTTTGAATTTTAGAAGGGAATGTTGGATGCTGCATGTACATTGAACCTTTACTTTTCCTGTTGCTTTTGTATTACCGAAGAATAAAAGCTATTGAGATAATCTGAAACACGTGAAAAGACTAGAGTTTTTTTATTGTTACCCTTTTCTTAGATTGGCACCTCAACCGTTTTGACAAATACTCAAGATATGCATTTAATTAATGTGATGTTTTTGCTCATGAATCGTCAAGCATGGAGGAATGTTTTGGTGAGATATAATATTTCTACTTCATTTAGTCCCGCATTATTAGTAGTTTTAATATTTGAAGTAATACAATTTTCTTGTTGAGATCTGACCTGAAGAAAAGGTCAAGAACATCAACCATGCTGATAAAAGGTTTGAAATATGTGTATAATAATCTTCACAATCCAATGTTTAAGTTTTGCAACAAAATATCCTTTTTTATTTCTTACAAACTTGTCATGAAATTTCTGGCAGCTGATATTGATCATTGGAATTATAATAAATTACTTATCACTTGGGAGGGAAATCTGTACTGTATTTCTTTTTCCATATATGCATTTTTTTAAGACAAGACGTGTATCTCCATTTTTTCCCTTGAACTTCACATTATTGGAATTTTGTATTGACGGGCAAAAATTGTTGTAGTGATTTCCCCAGATATCTTTTTTTATTTTTCTGTTCTGTGATATAATGGATTTTCTTTGTATTTCTGTTCCTGTATACTATTGTCTTTGAGAGCTTCCATTTTCTGCTTTATTTGTTTGAAGGATTTCTTTTCCGCCCAGTATTCAATTCCTTCTTTAATAATATTTCCTCTATAAAAGAAAAAAGAAATACTTGTGCGAGAGAGATGTTTAAGTCTAACATTACTGCAAATCTCATCATGCATTGCCGAATTTGGGATTTGTTTCTTGTAATTTGTTCTATGACCATGTTTATCACTTCTCAAGAATGGCTTCACGAAGCATTAACTCTATGGAGTAAACTTTGACTTTTTTAAAAATTATATTTATCATGCAGCACTGCAGACCATACTAAATGGATTGGTGCATTTCATGAAAAGCAGGACTTCATTGATGTTGTAGAGGTACAAAATCCTTGTCCTTATGATTTCAAGAGCTAAAGATTATCATTCGTGTGGATTAAGCTCGAATGTCTTTCAATTCTTCTGTGTGACTCTGAAGTGTATAATAAACTCAGGAGTTTTTTCTTTTACCATTTCTTTTTCTTGCAAGTATTCTTGTGAGATGGAACTCTTTAATAACTTTTGGAGTGATCTAATAGGCTTAACGGGTCCACTTGGTCATAACTCTTTTCTAAACTTCATTTCCTTACTTCATCTATCTTTCAAGCTTAAGAGTAAGAATCTCAAAGGGTAGCCAGAAATAAATAGATGTTACAGAAATGAAACTTGTGAATGAGATAAGTTTCAAAAGGTGGTGGTAGCTCTTGTTCAAAAGAAAGCTAATACAACTCTCTAGATGCATGTGAATGCATAAATGGTGGATTTTCATCTGAGTACGTACTTTATCCTTTTTTTGTTTTCCGTTACCACTTTTGTTGTCTATCTCCCTATTTCTTTAGTTTTTGATATCCATAAAAGTATTTGCCGTCTTTCTTTTCGTTTCACTGTGCTGTTCACAAAAGTTGAAGTTGAATAAAGGAAAATTCTTGAAACTTGCCTACTGGCTCAACATTTTAAACTATTTGTAGGAATTAATTTCCTTAATGTTCTCCTAGAAGGCTAGAAGGAATTGGAGGTTTCATAGTTTTACTCGCTACATTCCATATAAATGCCAATTGCCATCTTGTTCTAACTGATTCCTGTACTGGATTCTTTCTTTTCTTTTTTCCTTTAAAGTTAGATGTAGAGTAATTGAAGTAGATATACATTATACATGTAGCTTCGAAAATTCTCTTTTGGGATTTCTGAAAAAGAGATATTGATATATCATAATATAATGGTCAATGATCTTTTTTTTATCATGTGACCATGGTACTTGTCACGGGTATATAGTTTTACAAAGTTATCACAGTCCATTTCTGACATTTTCGTTCCTTTAATCTGTAAGGCATATCAATGTTCAGTATGTTTTATTGCATTGGGTTACCAAATTGGTCACATCTTTCTTTGTGGCTAGGGAAAGAAAATTTATTTTGATTCTTTACCAATTCTTGTAGTTAAATGCATACGAACAAAGGTCAGTGAATGCTGGGTCATATCTTAACAACCTAAAACTCAGTATTCTATGTAGAGTTTTCTTTTCCTTGTTTTCATCATACTATGTAAGCGGAGCTTATTTGTTCTTCGAGATTTATGCTACCAGTTTGCCTTTAATTTCCCATCTATATTCTTGCAGGCAGTATTTAGGGGAGCCATGAAGGGTAAGCTTATAGTGAATTGTCCACTTCCCTCGGAGCGAATACCAAAATACCAGTTACTATACAAAGATATGTAGAACTTGATTTAGCCTCAGCAATTTTGTCACTCACCTCTTTTCTCCATTTCTGTGTTCTTTTGTTGGGCCAAGGTCATTGGTAAGTTTAGATGGGGTTAATGGTGATTCTTCATATATTATGTTGGCATGTACAGAAATCTATAGGATGAATTTTATGTTAATATCTTGTTTGATTTTCTTAGCAATTTATTGCTTCATGAAACGGCTAACATGTACTGCTGTCTCTTATTTGGTGGGTTGACAATGTTCTTATAATAGTTTCCTATTAATTTAATTAAGATATAATAGTTGGTATATCGTTTCTCTTAAAACAAGTTTGGATTAATATTTATTTTCTTATTGATAAACCAAAGTTTATACTACTATTAATTAGTTTGTTTTATAATTTCCTCAAAAATCACATTTTTTAAATATTATTAAGAAATTCCATTAACTCCTCAATTCTCCACAACATACTGTACTACAGAAAAACGAGATACACATCAAAAGTAAAAGAGAGCATGGTGAGAATCGTGTAAATTTCAAAACTTTGTGACCAAGCAGCACAACTTGTCCCGAGCCCTGCTTCTACAGCCTTCCAGCTGGAAAATATACACTTTTTACTCAAATTAATCATATCAAGATCCAGATTGAGGTCTGATCCGCCTATCATAGTTCCCAAATCGTCGACAGATCCCAAATCGTTGACAGGCAGAATAACGTATCTCATACCTATATTGATTGAGAACTGTCATTCTCATTGACAAATTGTTATGGGGAAGGAAAGAAGAAGAAAAAAAAAAAAAAAAACCCGTTTGGATATCCTTTTATTTTAACTCACTTGCAACTTCCCCTTGGAGCCTCCAACAGCCAGCATAAAGGAGTTGTCCTCTGAGAAATAAGCCAAAAAAACAGCCCCCTAGTAGCACCTAGAAGCAAATGTCAGAATCATTAGTATTATTTGAACAAGAAAATTATGCACCAGCAAATGCTCTGTATCATTAGATTACGTACATATGTGAAAAATAAGGAACCAGTAACTTACTGCTTTAGGATTTTGGGTTGCAATACATGAAGGTTGATTATTTGACAAATCCCAAAGCTTCACCTTCAGATAATGAAAGCAGTCAACAAAACATTGCAAATGATTCATGATCTCCAAGATATATAATGAAAATAATTGAGTTAAAGTCAAGTCTAGTTACCAATTTATCTGTAGATCCAGTTGCAAAGAAACTGCGATTCACATCACAAGGGATAAAGTTGAACCGAAATTCTGACCAGGAAAGTAAGAATACATACATTTGGTGCGGCTGGATTATAGGAAACCCCGGAAACAGCTTTATCATTTGCATGGAGAGTGAAAGTGGAATTTGACCCAGATTCAGGATCAAACTTGACTGCCCGGATATCAAAACTTTTAACAGTACCATCTTCAAGACTCACCTAACAGGACAGTTGAACCATCATTACTCATTTAAACCTCTCCAACCAAAAACAACAAATATTCAATTACCAATTCATCTGACAATACAACACAGATCGCACATTCAGTTAACTATTACACACCACAAAGGAGTGCTCAGTGTGAGGATCCCATGGCAAGCTTTCTACATCAGCTGTGACTGACCACTTATAACCAGAATGTTCCAGTTTCCTTCCATCCGTCTGCAAAGGATGAAATATTGTATACATCAAGTTATCATATCCTCAAACCAATTAGAAATGATCATGTCAAACTTAATTTTTCAATTCTCTCGTTTTACAATTAATCACTCTGTTAGTACTAACTTATACATTAGCCTCACACAAGTATACACAAACTGCAAATGATAAGATAGTGAGTTCTTAATGCTTGTGGACAATGACCCAAAAGAAGCAGAGTAAGGAAAAATCAACATTACCAGAACGACTGAATGATCAAAAGATCCACTAAGAAGAACTTGTTGCGCATGACAATTCCAAGCAATGGCTTGAACCTGTAAGATCAATTTACAGAAAGTAAAACTGAAAGGCGTCAGGAGAAATCATCAACACAAGTGAACTGAAGTTAGCTTGTGATACATAGAAGTATAGAACAGAAAACAACTGAGGTTTGAAAGCTATATTGTAGGTTCAACCAGAGTGGCCTTCTGCATATAGATATCCACAAACAGGGATCATTCCAGGCCTTGGATTAAAATCAATAGTATAGAGAGAGAGACACACTATCTGTATTATCTTTCCCTCAATTACATCACTATCAAAAGGAATCAGTATGTTAGACTCAAACATTAATGACTGCGCTGCATGATAACTCTAGGATACCACACCCCTCATTTTATTTGATAATCGTGGAGTCAGGAACTCAAGGTCATATTGTATGCGTTAAAAACATTGAGGTATCATTCTCAGATATTGAACAGTTGTAGAGAAGCATATGGATACGGGCACACTAGCGCACTCCTGCAAGAAAACGGCCTAGCTAACGTGCCCCTTATTGAAAACTCAAGGACTATTATATCAACTTCTAACTTTCCAATTTAACTTAGTTCTAGGAAAACCCAGGCACAATCAAAATTAATCCTTGCCTTGTCTGAGTGATGAGTCATAGTCATATCACATTTCCCAGCAGCCACATCCCAAATCTTAATTTCATTGTCAGCACTAGCACTTGCAAGTATATTCCTGTAAATTTTTATTTTTTTTTGGGGGGAATTTGAGGGTTGGGAGGGGTTGCCAAGAAAAAAAGGATCAAAACCACAAAAAAAAAAAAAAAAAAAAACTGCAGAAGCAACATCGAGCTGAATCAAGATTGAAATTATCTAAGATACCTGTACTCCTTGTTCCAAGCAAGACCAAGTACTGAGTCAGTGTGACTGTCTTTTTTGTACTTTGATGATTTCTAACATAAAAAATCACAGAATCAGTTACTTCAGTTATAATATTTCCATGTTTGTCGGTTCACACAACCTGGAAATTTAAATTCATGAAACACCAATAGTCAACAAACATAAAGGGTATCCAACAATGCTATTAAAGGCACGCCTCGTGCTCAAAATGCGAGAGGCTACAGCCTTCTCCCCTCTGTACTCCTCAGGCAAGGCTCAGTCACTCAGGCAACGCCTATACACTAGTGCCTAGGCCCCCAGTGAACTAATTGCGAGACCTCTTAGGAATTTAGAAAACGTAAGCACTAATTTTGTTGTTTTGGCTTAGAGCTTGCTTGACTTAGTGGAGTACTTGTAGTACCTCTTGCCTTTAGCTAAATTTTTCTGTTTTTACATTCTGCTTGCTGATATTCTTTCGTATAGCTATTTTTTTTTCTATTTTACTCTTTTATTACATATTAATGCTAGTTTTTGCTTGTTGGAAGCCTAGAATTCTTGCTTGTAGCAATTTTTTCTGTTTTCATTA
Organism: Quillaja saponaria; assembly: GCA_029379385.1. Taxonomy (NCBI): domain Eukaryota; kingdom Viridiplantae; phylum Streptophyta; class Magnoliopsida; order Fabales; family Quillajaceae; genus Quillaja; species Quillaja saponaria. The sequence goes on along the minus strand of CM055615.1, from coordinate 3,472,686 downwards.
GCAGGGCGCCCGGCTTTTGGGTGCGCAAGGCACCTAGAGCCTTTAATAACACTGGTATCCAAAAGTAGGATCCTACACAGGACTGATGAGAATTTCAGGATCAAATGCATTGAAGAGTTGACAGGAAATGTGAAAGGAAAGGAAAAACATACAGGTATTAGCCCCCACCACCCCCCCCCCCCCCCCCCAACAAAAAATAAAGGTATATGCTCACATGGAATGCCTACATTCCAGCAAGAACTTCAGAGCCTAACGCTCACAGCTGATAGTCATTGGTGTACGAAGTTCTCTGAAGTATCAAGGACTCAAAGTCATATTAAATCATACATGAATAAGTGCATTAAAAAGCAACATCATATTCATATAAAATTAGGAAGATTATAAGCATCGAACCCATCATCAAGCATCGAACCCAAATGATGATGATTAATGACACAATGTCTTTAGTCTAGACCACTGGTGATGGGCTTAATAGAAGTTCATAGTCTAGTCACTACAAATCAGTAAACTTTACTCAAGGATGAGTCTCCTAAAAGATGCCGATCAGGATCTCAATAGATACTCAACTTTTAATGTTTTCCCCCTTTTTTTTATTGCATTAGGTGCACAAGATCCTAAACCATGAGATCAGCATCCAAATGGGGAGTTTGGGAAAAATAAATAATTTTAAACTGGTAATCTATTTGCAATAAATATTGATGGTTTGTCATACAGAAGGTAAAATTGCTATTTTTTTTTTTTCAGGATCAAGGCTTCCAACTCAAAAGGTATGAGTTCCTCCCAAACTGTGAAGTGTGAACATACAGGTTGGGGTCTAACGTTTTCATTTTAGAATATATAAAATTCTACAGCGGCTTGAGGAGTTCAAAAGGTTCATGTATTAATACATAAAGACAAGAATACTTGATCCACATTTATAGCGTAATCTAAATGTATTTTCCATTTGAGAAACATGACTACATTCTAAAGGCAATAAAGTTTGAAAGGTTAGAATAAACCTTCTTTCCTTTCTTTTTCTTCTCAGCGATGCCACCTAATACCACACATGGCTGTACTTCATCAATCTGATAACAAAAAGATATTACAATAGATTTTACTATGAGTTCTCTATTACTGAAATATTTACTCTGAAATGCAATGTGACATATATATACACAATCCACTTACAATATCAAGATCCTAAATTTCAATGCAAGGTTCCATTGAAACAACAGCTAAAAAATTCCCTGCAAGCAAAAAGAAAGACAAAGCATTGAAAGATAATATTATATAATATAAATAAAGCAAAATGTAGCAAGAGAAATAACAAGCTAGTTTGGAACATAAGTTGCCGCAGACAGTGATATTAGATGTCAGATGATGCAACAAATAAGAGACCCAACCTTTAAACAGAACCCTAATGGACTAGACTCTAGGGTTTCTTCTTTTCTTTTTTTTGATAGGTAAAAATTCACTAAAAAAATTGCCAGAGGGGGTGAACTCTAGTACCCAATATACATGGTTCACCACCTATAAAGAAAAAAAAAACCAAAAACAACACAAAACATTAATTGATTGAGTATAGAAACTTATTATCTCCTTTGCCAGGAATTATTCGGTTCATAGTTACATTAAATGTATATCAGAGCCCAAAAAGGTACTACTATGAAAGTGCACCATTGCTTCAAGATAAATACAATGATACATTCTGGAATATCAACTAACATGCACATAAGTCCCGCCTCTTTCTCCACCTTTAAGGGGACAATCAAGCCATGCCGTGCAAAGCGGAAATGATGGAATTATGATTTCATGGTGAATGTACATGTTTAGATCACCAGAATCAGAGTCCTCAAGTATCCATACCTGCTAGTAAAAGATGAATTCTTTATCAGGGATTCGAGGCAGAAATAAATCAAATTATTTCACAGCAAACTGATTACACGCCTCGAGAAGATTGACTTCATCCTCATTTCGCGCACAATCAATGACTGAATCTGTTGGATTAATGGTCATGTCCTCAATCTCTTCGGAATCCTCATCCTGAGAAAATGTAAGGACAAGTTCCAAACTAAATCAAGAGGCCAAGTTAATGAAATCCTGAAAGTAATACTCAGAAAACATTCAAAATTACATCCTTATCTTTGAGGTATGGATCTAGGTTGTTACTTGGGTAGTATAGATCTCCAACACCCGTACCAAATAACTCAATTCCTAATGCCAGTGAAAAAATGCATGTTATACACTTATATGATATTTACAGCATTGCAGTGATAAAAAGACCAATGAAGGAATTCATCAGAATGGCTAAAACTTCCAACATCTTTATAAGTTTGAATATCCAAATATCCAACTCAAATGAGAGGAGGGAAAAGTATGAAAAGAAAAAGAAGAAGCAATTATCTGTTAACTTTCAGAATATCCTAATCAGATTTGTAACACTATTCATGCTTAGGTTTAAACTTTAAAGGCATCCATGATCAGAAAATATAACTCTACTTTTCTCGCAATCAGACAAACATGCCTTCATCTTCATCATCATAATGTTCCATGTCAAGTTCCCCCAAGCCAGTAGTTATGTCATCCGTCCCTGATATTGTCTTTTTGGATGTTTTATCAAGTGCATCTGCTACAGTTAATGCTTGGGAAACCTTGTCACCTTGCTTGTTAGCATCAAGGTCCATGTCTTCATCATCTTCTTCACTATCACCATCTCTACTGCATAAAGAAATATAATCTCAACAATAGAAGGGAAAGAATTATCACCAACACCCAAGTATCATATGAATCTTTTCCTCCTCAATATAAAAATTTCTAAAGTGAGTAAACATAAAATCTACCAAAAATAGATGATGCATATCATGTAAGAGCTAAATTTCTAACATTTGAAAACAATTACAGTAGGAATAAAAGAAATATGTTACACTCAACATAGAATCCCTCCTTAAAGTTGTGTAATTATTTGACTACCTTGTGGCTAGACATTACTTTAATAATAATTTCCAATGTGATAATATTGGATTGTGTCAATCCAATAATATTATTACACTTGGCCTGATCAAGATATAAAGATCTAATCTGAACTATAACTGTCACCATTAATATCATAATAAAATTGTACCGGATATCATTATGTCCCATTATAACTATAACGAACTCCATAACTGCCACCTAAATACAGTAACACGTGACACAATATGATTGGCCACTATATATATATTCTATATAAAGGGGACCAAACCCCAAAAATAAAGTAAATTGTTCTCTGCAACTTATACTCTTCATAGCTTTTCAGCTTCTATATTCTGATTTTATATTGACTCAACTATGTGGAAGACACCTCACTCAAATCCAGTTTTGACACATTGGATGTCTATTCAGCCTTTTCTTGTTAAAAAAATTAATACTTCTCAAAATTACTTTAATAATAATTTGGAATTTGTATCTATTAATATTGGGTGCTGCATCAACTATGCAGGAGAAGAGGAAAGGGAGAGTTATCCAAAATTACAAAACATACAATTTATCTTGCTTTGCGATAACATTCACAAAATAAAATAAAATAAATACCTTCTTTCCAATGCATCACTCTTTATGATCTCCTCTATTTCCTCTTTTGAAGGAGGGTCAGCTACAGCAGGTTCAGACTTTGAAACCCCTTTGGGAACCCAAGAAATAGCAGATATCATTATTTGTACTAGGCTGGCACACCTTATATATCTCTTGCTGAGATTATTAGCAACGAAAGTATCAGCAATAAATGAAGAAGATATTCGTGCATGATTTTGTTTTATGATGCATGATTTTGGAATATGAGAATGTCGTCAGGGAACAAATGGCACTAAAATTTTCAAAAATACTGTGAAGTGACGATTTAAATAATAATCAGGAAGTTATCAAAAGTTTTACTTGGTATTGATAATTGGTTGGTGTAATCACATTGGGAAGCTATAAAATTTACCTAGTAATTTGATATTAAGCAAAAAAGTTAAAAACACCATATTGGGAAGTTGGTAAGTAGCTCAGTATAGTTAAACTGAAAATAATAAACTCCTGCAGCTAAAAATTTAAACCTTCATACTTGCAATCAAGAGCAAGGTAATGCCAAAATCATATAACCCAAAAAAGAAGAACTCACCATACAAAGACCAATTAAATAAACATCCGAAAAAACTAATCAGTATTATATCATAGAATAAAATGTATTAATTTTGAACTATTATGTGAACAAAAGAAGCAGGAAAGATCAGTGGACCTAAGAGAAATGAAGAAGAAAGATCTCCAAAAAGAGAAAGACGTGGGAAGCTAACATGAAAAAGTAGAAAATGCATAAAAAGGATTTTTGGACAAATGGGTCCAACTCCCACTGCTTTTATCCAAAATGATAGATCTAAAAACTAAATATCTAAAATATGATCAAAGTTAGAAACCAGATTTAAAAAATCCAGTTTCCCTCTCTTACACAACATTTCTCTCTCCTACACAACCCTCCCCTTTCGCTTTCATCCCCGTTGTGCAACTTTTGAGAAACCGAATTTAGTAGATCTAGTTTCTCTATCTAGTCAGGCCCACATGTGTCTGCCCCTACCCTGTCCATTTTATTCAAAGGCTGCACTGCATGCAAGCCTCCAAAATATGTATGGTATTGATAAATTTTAAAATATATGATAATTTTAAATTTGTAGTAAATGATATTTTTAAAATTTAAAGTGTATGAAATTTTTTTAATTTACAGTGTATGATATTTTTAAATTTTAAAATGTGTAATAATTTTTAAATTTGTAGTGAATGATATTTTTTAAATTTAAAGTGCATGATATTTTTTAAATTTATTGTGTATGATATGTTTAAATTTTTAAATTTTAAATTTACTGCTTATAATATATTTTAAATTTAAAGTTTATGATAATTTTTAAATTTATAATGTATGATAATTTTTAAATTTCAAGTATATGATATTTTTAAAATTTTAAAGTGTATGATATTTATAAAATTTATAGTGTATGATATTTTTTTTTAATTTAAAGAGTATGATATTTTTTTAATTTATAGTGTATGATATTTTTTAATTTTAAAGTATATGATATTTTTTAAAATTTATAGTGTATGATATTTTTAAATTTAAAGTGTATGATATTTTTTTAATTTATAGTGTATGATATTTTTTTAAATTTAAATTGTATGATATTTTTTAAAATTTATAATTTATGATCTTTTTTTAATTTATAATGTATGATATTTTTAAAATTTATAGTGTATGATATTTTTAATTTTTAAAATTTTAGTTTGTGATATTTTTAAAATTTATAGTGTATGATAATTTTAAAATTTATAGTGTATTATATTTTTAAATTTTTAAATGTAAATTTTAAATTTATAGTTTATTATATTTTTTTTAAATTTATAGTGTATGATATTTTTAAATTTTTAAATGTATAATAATTTATAAACTCATAGTGTATTATATTTTTTTTAATTTTCAAATATATGATAAATTTTTAATTTATAGTGTATGATATTTTTTTTAATTTAAATTGTATGATAAATTTCAAATTTATAGTGTATGATTTTTTTTTCAAATTTAAAGTGTATGATGTTTTTAAATTTAAAGTGTATGATAATTTTTAAATTTATAGTGTATGACATTTTTTTTTTTTAAATTTAAAGTATATGACATTTTTAAAATTTAAAGTGTATGATAATTTTTAAATTTATAATGTATAATATTTTTTAAATTTAAAGTGTATGACATTTTTAAATTTAAAGTGTATGATAATTTTTAAATTTATAATGTATGATATTTTTAAAAAAAAAATTTAAGTGTATGACATTTTTTTAATTTAAAATTATGATAATTTTTAAATTTATAGTATATAATATTTTTTAATTTAAAGTGCATGATATTTTTTTAAATTATAGTGTAAGATATTTTTAAATTTGAAAATGTAATTTTAAAAATTTATAGTTTATGATATTTTAAAAATTTGTAGTGCATGATATTTTTTTATGTTTAAAATATATGATAATTTTTAAAATTTATAGTTTATGATATTTTTTAATTTTATAGTGTATGATAATTTTGAAATTTATATTATATGATATGAGGGAGTGTTTGGTATGAGGTTAAAAAAATGGGGGTTAAGTTTTAATAATGAAGTTATAATTTAACCTTTTAAATATTAATAATTTCAGTATTTAAGATAATAATTATTACTAGTTAAATAATTTTTAAAAAAAATTGAAAATCTCCACCTTGAAGTGGTGGGGGGTTTGGCAGACCCTACCTGTTTATTAATATAGAAATTGTTTACAAGCAAAACAAAATTAAAACATAAACAGTGTATTACAAACAACACTAAAATAAAGACACACTAAATTAAAAGAAAAATAGGAAAGATTCTTCCCTTTACAAGGAACACAAAACTAAAACTTAAATAGGAACTTCAGGCTATCTAGGTCTACAAAAAATGACCCTTTCTACAACAAAGGCGTGGTCTTCTCCTCCTTGTCGGGTTTCGCCTAGGTGGTACATCTGCTCTATCACCAGGGTCTTTAAACTAAGGTATGTCATCAGTACCGCCAAGTCCTTCGGCCGCTTGCATGCCTGAACCCATACCCGAGTCATATGATGCTAGAGTACTGACATACTGAAAGTATGGCACCTGCGGTGAGAGAGAGTCCTGCATAAAAAACTCAGATGATTGGTATGCAAAGTCCAGTATAAGTTGCTGATAAAAATTTGAAGTGCTAGCCACATATAAAGGTAGAGACATATGTGGTGGTAACGGAATATACATATTTGATGGTCCAACATTAGCATCAACACGTCCATACCACTCTAATGGTTCAAAGACCTCAGTCCTAGTGTGTCTGTGACGTTGTGATGACGTAGATGATGATGTCGAATGAGCAGAATAGGAAGGACCTGGAGCTGGAGCTTGAACTACATGGATAAGACCAAGTGGCGTCAGATATTTCTTACTGATACATCTATACCACTCTTTGTACTCTTGCATATGAAATGCATGACCAAATACAACCCCATATGCAACCTCCCCTATCTGAACCATCTGGTATCTCATGCCCCAAAGAGCTATGTGGTTAGCATGTATCAGATGGTAGTCTACCACCCCCGTCCCCAAAGATCAACTTTGTGCAATTTATTATCAGCCTCTATATTGGCAAGGTCTTCTAGTATCAGCTGCAAGTAGCCAAATTGATGCATAACCCTGTCCACCTTCTGGTATTCAACAATATGAAAACATATTAAGGTACATTAGTATCCCAAATATATTAATCTCGGTAGCAATAGTGTGGTATTAGGTCCCTCATGTCATCAATAATGTAAGATAATGATATAAATTGCAAAGAAAAGACAATGCCAATTTTTTAATAAATAAAACATTTTAACATAAATATGTTCAATGGTACATTAATATAACATAAGCTTCAAGTTACCTGCTCTGCTGACATGCTGTCCATTATCTCCTTATACTATTTTACAAAATTTTGACTGATACCAGTTACCTGGAACTATACCATAGACTGGCTCACCGTCTATGGATAGACCCAAGAGGATACTAACGTCCTGTAAAGTGATGGTGGCCTTTTCGTGAGGGAGATGAAATGTGTAAGTCTTACTGGTTTGAATTGTGGAGTGTATACAACCTCCTGATTTCTCAGGTTATACCACTCCCCAATAAAGCTGTTGCAGTTTAGTGCATGCTTGCACAAGCTGCTATTAGGAATGAGCATCATACCCGAAAAACAAAAATCTGACTCGTACCCGACCCAAAATAACCGAATTCGACTCAAATCGAAAAAGGCGGATAAACAGTCGGTTGAAAATTTTACATTATTTACAAGACGAGTCGATTTTACGAGTTATGAAATTTTTGCTAATAAGATAACTAACCCGACTGAATTATATAACAAGAGTCCAAAGTTTTAGATTTAGCCTACTATCTTATCTAATTCAAGCCCATAAAAATAAAAATACAAACTAACAAGTCTCAGCCCATAAAGTTTTATGAAGTCTCGACCTAAAGTCATATGTGAAAGCAAAACCTAAATTGCAACTTGTGTTTCTTTCTTTTCTACTCAGCCGCAAGCCAAAGAAAGTGAAGAGAGAACAGAGCATTATCTCATGCTTCTTTTTTTCTTTTCCACTTCTTCAAAGCTTCAATGCTTTCTCTGCTTCTTCCCTCTCTTCAACTACTTGAACGATTTTGGTACCTGCTTGAAGGATTTTGGTGGATGATTTATGAGAAGTTAAACAGAGTTTCGTTCTTCAGAAAAAAGAAGCATCCAATTTTCTGTTTCATTTTTCACTTCATGTTTGATCCTTCTTGCCTGTTATCCAATTGTTGTTAATAGGAATAATTATATTTTTTTGGATCTATTTTTGACTTCTTTTGTTGTTTTTTAAGAAATCATCTAAGTTAATAATTTTGTTCTCAGTACTAATTTTGTGTCTTTGGTATCTAAAATTTGAGATTTAAGTGCTCTATTATTTTTGTGATAAAAGACCGAAATTGACAGAAAATTAATCAATATTATTGCAGTTGGAAAAATTTAGAAACCGAATATATCGTTTGTTTAGTTGGTGCTGAATTTTGACAAACCAAAAAGGGCGGGTCGATCAGGAAATAGCTCAAAATTGAGCCCAACCGACAACCTGCTCACCCCTAGCTGCTATAACATGCGAGCACGGGATCATGTATTATTGGGCTTTGTTGCATGTACGCATTCTTTGATTTAAAGTCACAGTGTGCTGGTTGTCGCCTTTTCGGGATTGCCACCCACAAATTGTGTCTTTATTTCAAGTATCCCTAAACTGGTATGGAACTGTCTCAGCTTGTGTCCACCTGCTCTGCCTGCCCAATTTTAAATTTTCTCTATCGTGTCGGTAGTGTATTGATTGTCAGCATTCAATTGAGCATTGATCTCCGCGTGATATTCCACGAAATATTTAACATATCGGTAAAATGTCAACCGCACCAGTACAATGATCTGAACTTACCGCACTTCCTTTAAGACATTGTTCATGCACTCCCCCAAGTTTGTGGTCATGTAGTCAAAGCAATGACCTCTGTCATGTGCCAAAGCCCATTATTCAACCGGAATTCTACTAATCCATGCCATATACACAAAGTCCATACGAACAAACTTACCGAAATATTTATTGAACTTGCACTTCTGAACTTGACTAGCAGTGTGGATAAGGAGGTATATTCTTGAAGGTCTTTTGAAAATTGCTTGCGATGTGCCTAATGCGGTAATGATAATAGCCATAAGGTGCAATCCAGTCGTTCCGAGGATTTAAAACAGCAGTAATTATCCCACTGTGACAATCAAATATTAAGCAAATACCCACTCGTTGCGTTACATGCATACGAAGCAAACTTAGAAACCATCCCCAGCTATATGTGTTTTCCTTCTCAACAACTGCAAATACAAGCGGAAGAAAACTGTTGTCACCACCAACCACAATTGCAACCAACAATTTTCCCATGCACTTTCCACAAAGGAACGTGCCGTCATTCTGAATAACTAGTCTACAATGACGGAAGGCATCGATAGATGGCCCGAAAGCCCAGAAAATCCACTGAAATGTTACCTGTCCAGGAGTATTAGTTGGGTTCACCTTTCATTCAAAATGTGTGCCGGGATTGGTGACACGGAGTGAATTTAAATATCTTGGAAGGTCATTGTAAGATTCCTCCCAATTACCAAACACAAAATTAATTGCATTCTTCTTTTCTTTGAATATTTTACTCATACTAATAGTATAATAGAAGTGATCTTTTATCATTGTGAGTGAGGCCTGGTTCACCTGCAATATGAGAACTTGGCAACTCAGGCTAATTGTATTGTCGCGGCCAATGCACCCAAACTATTAATCATCGTTGAGTCGGTTTCTAAGATTATATTTTCAGGAACAAGCTCTGGTGTGTCATGACTGAGAACAAGAGACTGTGACACATCCTGAATTGTATGACTCTATAATAAATCTCCAGGGTGAATCCAGTGCCTTACACACTGGCATGCTGTAACATGGTGTACAAATCATCATCATCTTCTATTGCAATTAGACTGTAGTGTGTTAAATTATTCACGGCATGCGGATATCGACAAATGATACTCAAATACTCTCTTCTTGCATCAACTTTTAATTTGTTACATAGACGAGCATGAAATTGTGCATACTTGATTCGTATAGGTACACGAATGCACTTAACGAGACCAGAATCATATTCAAGTCCGTTCGGACCATTACGAATTTTACCGTCAATGTAACACATAATTCAAATATCTTCCATTATCAAACTTTTACCTTCAAAATCCTCAAAAATAATAAGCTTTCCATACATTGTTAATGAATTCAGTAATTTACAATGATATACTAATTATCGTAAAATCCCTAATTATCGTAGATATTATAAAATTACTCTTTATCATAAATTAATTAATTTAAACTTATCAAAATCACTAAGTTTCAAATTACTATTTATCATAAATAAATCTACTATAAAAGTGTTAATTTTTAAACTTACCAAAATCACTACTATATCATCAATACAAATTATCATAAAAATTATTATTTTAACAAGACTACTAATTATAATATATAGTACAAATTTTTATTTCACCAATTACTTTACATTAAATAGTAATATATATGTTACACATTAAAACCTAAAAATACTATAGATTAATTATATTAAATAATAAAAATGTTATTTATAAATTAATTTCATTAAAACATAAAAATATTACAAATTATAAATTAAACTAAATTAATTATATTCAAATAATTAAATCACTATTTATCATAAATATATTAATTACCATAATTATAATAAAATTTTAATTTCAACAAACTATAATTTGCTATTAAATATATTATGGAATTATCATAAATATATTTGTATAAATTTCCTAATAAAAATAATATCTAATTATAATTTCACTAATTTTCTAAGTTCACTAGTAATTCCAATCACTAAGTTTAAAATTACTATTTATCATAAATAAATCTACTATAAAAGTGCTTATTAATTTACACTTACCAAAATCACTACTATATCATAAATATACAAATTATCATAAAAATTATTATTTTAACAAGACTACTAATTATAATATTTAATATAAATTTATTATATTAAAATATTATTATATCAACCAAATTACTAATTATAATATATATTATAAATTTTAATTTCACCAATTACTCTACATTAAATTATAATTTCCTAAATATATTAGGGAATTATCATAAATATATTAGCATTAATTTCCTAATTAAAGTAATAACTAATTATAATTTCACTAATTTACTAAGTAAACTTGTAATTCCAATCACAAATTTTAAAATTACTATTTATAATCAAATCTCTCTTGTCAATGAAATTTCTAATTATCGTAGGTAGCCAAGTGTCGTAAATAGTATAAAATTACTATAACACTGCTAATTAATTTAAACCTACCAAAATTACTAATATATCATAAATACACTAATTATTGCAATTAACATAAAAAATTACAATTTCAACAAATTCCTAATTATAACATATAATAAAAATTATTATTTAAACAATTATAATATAAAACTACAACAAATATAGATAAATCTAACAAGAATGATATATATGATTTGGTACAAAATTAATTATTGTTTATGACTTACCTGATAAGAAGCAAGAAGTGCCAACACCGTCAAAAGAATGTAAACAACAACCGTAAAAAAATATATTAATAAACTCAATGAGAACATCAAAATATGTATATCAACAAATTAATGAATAGTGATAGTGTTTTCCTCACTCAAAATTTCAATGTTTTTTTAATATTAAATGGTATATGTAATTTCAATTTTTTTAATATTAAATGATATATGTAATCTCGACTAACAATTAATGATTAAACTCTATTAATTATAATATATTATATATAATATAAATTATTGTTTCATCAATTATACTACATACATATAATAATAATGTAAATATAAAATTATTAAAAATAATAAAATTACTAAAAATTCATAATTTAATATATCATGAATATAATTTTAAGAAAGTCACTAATTAGTATAAAATTACTAATAAATAAAAAATTTACTAATAATTCATAATATAATATATAATAAAAAATTTATTAAAGTCACTAATTAGTATAAAAATACTAACAATGAAAAAATTACAACAAAATATCTAATAACAACTAAATAATTAATTTTAACTTAACAACTAACAATATTTTCAAACATAAAAATAAATGGTTTACCAAAATTTACAATGAAACTTCATGAGAAAGTGTAAATGCGTGAAAGTGTATGTCAATATATAAGGTAAAGAGAAAGAGAGGAGGAAGTATGTTTGCTGAGTGCAAAATATATTTACAGGAAGTGTAGGAGAAAGGAGGAAATATTATGCATATAAGCATGAGAGAGAAGTGGGGAGAAAAGGGATATATATGTATGAGGGAGGGGTTTCCCAAGTTAGGATGATTTTTGTGGTGGGGTGGGAAGGAAAATGGAGAGGGGGAAATAGGATAGCTACATGCATACAACTTTGCAAGCATAATTTAAAATTTGCAGGAAGAAATTTGAAAGCTCATGTGAAGGGGAAGAGAATAAACAAAAAAAGAGGACAAAAGGAAGTAGGAAGTGGGTTGTTATGTGTTGGAATGTGGGAGAAGTGTATCGGCGTGTGGCTGGCAAGTGGAGGTGGGCTGAGTGGATGGAGAAACCGAATCTACTAAATCCGGTTTCTCAAAAGTTGCACACCGTGGATGAAAGAGAAAGGAAGGGGGCTGTGTAGGAGGGAGAAATCGGATGATTTTTTAAATTAAGTTTCTAACCTTCACCACATTTTGGATATTTAGTTTTAGATTTACCATTTTGGATAAAAGCAGTGGGAGTTGGCCCCATTTGTCCAAAATTCCTACAGAAACACAGGGAGGGATGGCGAGAGAGAAATAATTACTAGTTTGGTCCCAGAAAATTTAAATTGTTTCCATTTTCATCCATAATAATTATTTTTTTCTAACATAATCCTCTAAGATTCTGTTTTTTTTTTTTTTTTTTTCCTAATCAAATCCTTAAAGGTTCATTATTTCTTATAAAATTGTTAGTTGATGTAGCTATTAACATGTTTAGAAATTTTATGATTTGGAAAGTTTTGGAACTTACTATTCACTTTATGAGAAATATTTTTTTGAAGTTCGTAATTGTTTTTGGAACAACAATTATAGAATATATTGACTAGATCATCGAATTTTATATACATTCAACCTAGCTCTCCTTGCTAAGCAAGCCTGGAGAATTTTACTCAATCATGGAATTCATATACATTCAACCTACGTATTAGTACGTTATTATTTTTATATTAAGTGTACTTATTTCAGTAAAACATAATATATAAATGAAAAAATAAAACTTGATTCATAAATTTTAATTTTGAAGGATAAAATTGACTGAAATTTTTTTTGAAAAACAAACAAAAACTGATATAATCCTAACGGACTAAAACACTAGATAAGTCTTATAATTTTTATAAATTTTAATAATTCGAGTTCAAATTTAATATATTATTAAAAAAATTAAGTGTTATCGAAAAAAAAGATAAATCCAATTTTATATATTCTTTTAAAAAATTTATATATTTCTTATTATCGAAATATTTTAAGAAAACAGAAACACTAATTTTCCACTTGACTTCGATTTGTAGTTTTGATTTTTACTTTTTTCTAGTTTTTTATTTTTTTAACAAGTAATAAATCTTAACTTGAGCTCAATTTCAGTAATTTTTATCAAATTATTTTTGACTCAAAATTCTAACTCGATTTGAATTTATTATAATTGTTAGTATATTATGAAAAACTTTGGATGTTATATTAGTGTCAAACTGCCAATTGCAAATCTGAATCTAATACCAAAATAAAGATTTTTTTTTTTTTGCTAAGATAAAAAATAAAGTTTTATTGATAAAGCAAGGTGGGCTTAGTCGCGTAGGTTTCAGGCGTCCAACTTTCTTTGTGTTTTTTTTTTTTTTGGGGGGGGGGGGGGGGGGGGGGGGGGTGGAGTGGGTAAGAGACGGAGCAAAAGACCAAAAGTTCAATTTTCAGCTCTTGTAAACTGTAATCAAGAGCAATCAGTAAGAGAGAGAGAGAGAGATGTCGTATCTACTACCTCACCTGCACTCTGGATGGGCCGTCGATCAGGCAATCCTTGCGGAGGAGGAACGCCTTGTGGTCATCAGATTCGGCCACGATTGGGATGAGACTTGCATGCAGGTGGGTACAGCCAACAGAGACAAATTTCAATTATTTCTTAATTCAGTCAATGTTTTCTTTTGTAAATCATTAAATGTTGCAATCCAGATTTTCTTTGTTAAAATTCGAGAGAAAATTCATGTTTTTCACTGTTTTGTTTGATGGGTAATTCTAGTAATCGCTATAATTCTCTGCTAATTGGATTATATAGACCCTGCTGTTTCAGACATACCACAGATTTCTAAGCAATTGCTTCTTATGAGTCTACTAGTTATGTCTGACAAGCAGCAAGTCATCCATAGCCTTAAGAATAGATATCCTGATTGGGAGAAATTGGTCCAATTGTATCTTCAATTTTTAGGCTAGAAAAAGAAGTATTATTGAGATTAGTTATTTGTCCCAAAATAAAGGAGTGAAAGACTTTCAGATGGTTTATTAGATGTTTAATTTAGCTTTTATGTTAGGCAAATAAATACCATTGAGATTAGGACCCAATTTTTCATTCCCAAAAAAAGTTGATGGAGTGAAAGACTTTCAGCTACCATGGATGATCTTTAGATGTTTGATTCAACTTTTAGGTTGGAAAAAAGAAAATTATTTGAGATTAGGACCGAATTGTGCATCCCAAAACAAAGGAGTGAAAGAAATTTGGCTTCTAAGCATGGTGGTCTTTTAGTAAGCTACAACTTAAAGACAACGAATCACTGGAAGTTGAGAAGGATCACAATTAGTAGTAGCTTTTTGTAATTATCGTTCTTGACTGCCTGCTGCATATTAGTTTAGGTCCTAATATGTATTAATGGACTAAATAGTTGTTAGGCATTTTTTTTCTCCAATTCATGGTTCTTTGGTGTGGATATGAAAGTCTGTTGCTGCCTGATGCCTCCCCCGCTCCCTTCTTTAACTGAGAAACTGTGTTTATTGTGAGTTTTATTGTTTCTTCTTTGTTTCTAGGCTTCCTAATCCTATGATTGTTATTTAATATCTAGTTAATTTGTTTTGAATTAGATGGATGAGGTACTTTCATCGGTTGCTGAGACAATCAAGAACTTTGCTGTGATTTACCTTGTGGATATCACAGAGGTGCCAGATTTCAACACAATGTATGAACTTTACGACCCATCGACAGTTATGTTCTTTTTTAGGAACAAGCACATTATGATAGACCTTGGCACTGGAAACAACAACAAGATCAATTGGGCTATGAAGGACAAGCAAGAGTTCATTGACATTATTGAGACAGTCTACCGAGGGGCAAGGAAAGGCAGAGGTTTGGTTATTGCTCCTAAAGATTACTCCACCAAGTACCGCTACTAATTTACTTGCAGAAAGAGGATGGGGTTAGGGGGACAGTAAGACTACTAAGTTGAGTTCTGAGTTGTCTATTTGAAACATGTAAGGTCTTATCCTGGAAACTGCTGAGTGATAATATCTCTAGTCAATGTATATATTGCTAGAGTTATATTTGGTTGTCTTTCAGTAAATATCTCAACTTATGAGCCTCGGGCACCATTGGTGTGCTTGTACTGAAATAATGGGTTTCAAACCTGGTAACTATGTTCATCTGTGATTATTGTGTTTCAAACCTGGTAACTATGTTCAAATGTGATTTATTGGGTTTCGAATTTAATATTTGAATATAATAAATAAATAATTAAGGTCTTGTATAAACCATATCTATCCAATTGTGGCCTAAGGTAGCTACAATCATCCAATGAAAATTACATGGCTTGGTCCGAATAATTGACGTTTTTTTTTTAGTATTGTTTTATGTTTGTATGAATTATTTTAATTTTTCAGAGAAAATACTGATAACACAATATTAAACCATTTTTTATTTTTATTTTACAAGATTCCATTTTTTCTCTCAAAAGACATCAAATATTGCTTTACCACCAATTTCTTCCCTTAATAAATGTTGAGAGGGATTATTTTGTAAATAATAAAGACTTAGTAATTATGTAGTTAAGTATGTAATGAAGAAGACGATTTCTTCCCTCAGTATTGCATATTTGGTTGTTGTTTGCTTAGCTGAAATTATGTCACGTTATTCACTACAACCCTGCTTGCTATGTGCATAGAAAATGTATCTAACACTTAGCAATCACTTCCAGTTGCTTTCCATGCCTC
The DNA here is from genome assembly GCA_029379385.1 of Quillaja saponaria. NCBI lineage: Eukaryota > Viridiplantae > Streptophyta > Magnoliopsida > Fabales > Quillajaceae > Quillaja > Quillaja saponaria. The sequence goes on along the minus strand of CM055615.1, from coordinate 3,456,297 downwards.
ACATTTTTATGTATTAAATTCTTGATTGTCTTATTCTATTCTTATCATTTTAATGGTAGTTATTTTTGAGTTCATGTATTCTTGTTTTCTTTCGGAAAAAGAAAATTCACTGCATATTGGGATTTTGCATTCCCTTCGTATTGTATTATGTATCTCGCAAAACATTTCCCAATATACTGGATAAACACCCAGGTAGATCTCAAGAACAATATAAAAATAAATACTATCAAACAAATGAAAATAGGACTTGTGAAAAGGTCTACATATATGTTCATAGTATCAAGATAGGCACCCACACACCACAGAGAATGGATTTATAAGCAAATGGCAGTACTTTCTGAATAATTATCTAAGGCTGTTACAAATTATTGACTGAATAGAACTGCAAATCCCAACCAAAATCTTGTTTGGGGATACATTTACTGACTTGCGGTGGTAGTTGTGATGGGGCCATAGTTTTGATAAATTCAAGTCATTACTGAATGCAAATTCAGTCAAAGTAGCAAGATGTGAACACTGATCTATAGAAAATTCCTTTGTTACATATGACACTTGTAGAATTGCATATCTCATCAAAAGTCCCCTCTTTCAAATACAGCTGCAGCACCCATGCCTGACCCTGCATTGATTACATATGCTTCCACTGTTAATGTCATGAAGCAAGAAAATAGAAACTAGAAGGTATTGTTGGCTGCCACATGATTACATTCAAAATTTCCATTTAACAATTAGGCTTTTCCCATGATTATAGATGTACTCTTAATTTAATCGAAGATCAGAAAATCAGCTATCGGATTCTCTTTTTTCCGCTACTATTTCTCTGTATTATATTGCACCGATGATGATATCTATTTAAGGTAGGTTTAATCCAACAGGCAAGGCATTGCATACCAGATTAACTTGTTTGGCCAGCATAATCCATATTACATCAACTAATTATGTTGCCTCCACACCATTCAGACAATGGAAGATTCAAAATAAAAGCATAGTACTGAGTGACATGTTAGTTCGGTTTGGAGAATCAGATGTTTAGCCTAAAAACAACCAGCTTCTTCCCACCAGAGAGAACTTGGGGTTTTAGGGCATGTTGTATGGAAAAGTTTGGCAGAATAACCACACTCTATATACAGTTCCTATCTTTTTATAAGACCTCCGATTTTCTCCCTACATTGCAAGTTCCTCTTAGTTTCTTTCCCCTATACAGATGCCTCAACTGATATTGGTTTGGTGGAGGAAATAAATTTTTCCCTAACTTTATTCCAATAGCACTAACGAACCTTATGTTTCTTTTTACATGATATTCAATTTTTAAAGTGAATTTGGCTAGGTGCAAGTGATTCTGTGTTGGTGTCTACACTTTACAATGCTTGTCAAATCCTCACTACCTTCTGACAACAAGTGTTTATTGGTGGTAAGAAGAAGAAGATGCAAACCTATGCACATGGAGACTACACCAAAGCGACAATCTTTTCCACGGCGCTTCATCTCGTTCAGTAAAGTTGCAACACAGCGTGCACCTGACATAAAATGACCACCGATAGAAAGCATGTCCATTTAGGCTTAAGTTTCACATCCAAAGTTCGAATAGAGCGCACTGTTGTTTGGCAAAGTAGCTGATTCTTAGAAAGAAATTATTTAAGATGATAGCAGATCCTCTGATTGTAGACATGCACACAAGTTACAACTGACTCTTTTCATTTATTAGCTTGACTGCTGGTGCCAGATGGGAAAAAAAGAAATGGGTAGACACATAGGGCATTTCCAAATAAACTCAATGTCAACTTTTTAATAATCTATCTCGTTTTGAGTACCTGTATTGCCCAAAGGATGCCCAAGAGCAATTGCACCGCCATTGACATTGACTTTTGCAGGATCAAGTCCCAGTTTCTTGTAGGAATAAACATACTGAGATGCAAATGCCTATAGAAAACAGATAAAGTGATAAGTAGAAAATTATAGAAGTTATGATTATCTCCTCATCTAAATATAACAAAATAGATCATGGCAGACAAAAACTGATTACCTCGTTAATTTCATACAAGCTAATGTCATCAAGCTTAAGACCAGCAGACTTTACTGCAGCTGGAATTGCATAAGCTGGGCCAATGCCCATGACAGCAGGATCCACACCAACAGCAGAGAAACTCCTACATAAATAACATAGCACTTTAAGACTGAAATTTTAACTCATTCTGTGCACCTATTTCTTTCTTTCTGCCTTCACTAAAATTTAGGCCACCAAATTTTCAAGAAAACGCCGTGTACTCAGGTGTATACAGTTTGAAATATCTATGCTTTGTAGCTCAATCCTACTGTTAACTTCAAAACCATGAAGCGCAACAGCTCAACCTCCAATTCTACACATCATCAATTGTAAAGATAACACTGGTAGAAAGGTCTCAAGTAGGTAAAAGCATTTTAAAAAATTTAAGTAAAACTTACTATATAAGTTTATATGTTAGGAGTATGAATATTTCTGTCCTACCTTGTGCTTATGAAAATGACAAAATCCATATATAATATCTAATGAATTGAAATTGGTGTCTACCAATTATATCAATCTTTTCATAATGGTGCCTTCTTCCCATGAGTAGACTTGATTATATGATTAATTTGATTTGGCTTCAATCTAATATCTTCAGTATTATGGGATTAAATATCCAGACCTCCTGGAGGCTCCCAAAAAAGCTATTTCAGCCTTCCAGACAGTTAAGAACATACTAAGCCAACTATGTTTATACTGCGTGGTTTGCCTGAATGCCAAGTCTTTCTTTTTTGGAGGCCAAATTGCCTAACTAATCAGGATGCCCTATTCAATTATCCTCTTTCTCTAAGAAAAAAAGTAGTGTGGCCAATATTGGAAACAAAAATCAGATGATTAAGGCTCAAACCCATCTCATAACATACAAAATATTTGCAGATTATATATATATCTATAAAACCGAAATGAAGTCACATACAGGTAAAGCTCCAGCCAAAGAAATATTAAAATTCAAGAAGTGGAAATGCTCCACTACCTTTCCATTGTGAGGACAAAATTGTTTCCATAGACAATAACAAAACTCAGATCATTAGTTTTACGGCCACTGGTATCTCTGTGGACAAATTGTTCCTATCTAAACTCTAAATTATTAACTTGAAAGGCTAAAAGAGACGTCTTTGGTTTTCATCCTGCTTATCAAATTACTTTCTGAGTTATTGGGACATCTTAAAAATAAAATCAGAAACTTCTAAAAACTGTATTAACAGAGTTATTCTAATACTAAGTCCAGAGCCAAGAACTTATTCTCTTGGGGTTCTCAGAGGCAATAATTTTCAACAAAAACAAGTTTTAAATCCATTCAGAAGTCTTTGAGTCTTGGTATGTAATTTAATTTATTAAAACCTACAACTTGATTATGAAGAACAGCAATCAGATGCAGGGATTCATCACTCATCAAGTTTCTAATTGGTGAACCTATTATGGACATTTATTCCCCAGGTACAATATCAATTTAGGAAAATCCCTTTTATTAAGATGGATTAACTTGCTTGCACTAAATTGATCAATGCAACAAATTGATATAAATATTATGTAAATTAGTTTCTAATATTATTTCCAGTATGTCATACATAAATGGTATGGCAGAACAACAAGCATAATTATGTCCTCCTTCCTTTTCTATTTGCACATAACAGGGGAATTATCAAAACAGAGACAACATACCAAGGAAAAAGAACACCAAAAGTTAAAAAGTAAACAGTATCTGTTAAAACATCCAACGAGCCTAGAGTTGACTCTTGAATTCTTTATTACTACATCCTATCAGAAAGCAAGCAAGATATGTGTGAAGGTCCATGTACAACATGATTACTTCGAGTTCAGATGAATTTTATTCCATGAGGTATTTACCTGAAGAAACCAAGAATAGGAAGTCCCTTCTTAATGGCCAGACTCCTCTTCATAAGGAGCACTGCTGAAGCACCATCACTCATTTGGCTAGCATTCCCTGATACAAAAATACAGAGAACCACAATTCAAAAGAATTAACTATATAAGAAATTTTCACGACTCACAGACTTAAAAGGAATTAGTTCTCATAAATACCTGCAGTGGTGGATCAATCCTTCTTGAATGCAGGCTTCAGTTTTGCCAGATCGTTCATATTTGTGTTCGGCCGGACTCCATCATCAACAGAAACTGTAATTTGCTTCTCCTCCCCAGTTTTTGGGTCCACAATCTTCATAAATAAATTATTAGTTGTTGAACAATAAGAAGTCCTACTCCCCCATAGAAATGCTTCATGTTGCGCTTACCTTAGTAGAAACTGGGATGATTTCATCTTTGAATTTTCCAGATGCTATTGCAGCTGCAGCACGCCTGTGAGACTCAACCTATTCATGCAAATCTAAGTACTTCAATTCACTTTGGATAACCTCTCCAAGTCTCCATCATCAAAATGTAAGCATATTTAACATATTTCTTGTACTCACAGCAGCCTGGTCTTGCTCTCGCCGCGTCACACCGTAACGTTGCGCAACATTCTCAGAGGTAATGCCCATAGGAAGAAGACAATCTCGGGCTTGTGCAAAGAGGTCAACCTATTAAAACAATGATAAGTCCAGTTGAATAAATGATTTTTAGACAAATGTTTTCAAAAGAACCAACTCAAAAAAAACCTTTGAGTTTGTTTTTCCAGGCGGTGCCAGTTTATCTTGTGTCATGGACTCCACTCCAGCCCCAATGCCTGTATTAAAACACAAAAGATGGGGATCAATATAAAAGGAAACTTAGATAGATAGATGTGTAGCCCACTTTCAGTCTTACCAATTTCGTAAAAACCAGCTTTAATATAAGCAGCAACATCAGCAACTGCCTGAAGTCCGGATGAACATTGCCTGTTGACAGTTCGGAGAGGCACCGTTTCTGACGAAAAGAACTTAATCAGATAATGAAACAATATGCTAAAATAACAAGGGACTTTGAGCAACTAATGTAAATGAATCATTTATTCGAGCTCTATGCTTAACACAGACAAGTCAGCTAGTTCATAATATTTTCCTTATTTCACCTTTATTTTCTTTTTATATGTCTATGTTAAGAAATTGTCTAGTAAATTCTCAAAATAGGAAATACTACCAGGGAAACCAGCATAGAATGCTGCCATCCTGCACTCCATTGCTCTGATTGACCCTGGTGCCAAAACTGTGCCAACAACTATGTCGCCAACTTCACTTGGGTCCACCTTTGTTTTATCTATCACAGCCTGTATTGTAAACCCATAAACAGAATTAAGAAAAGAAAAGGATTGCAAAAGCAGTGGATTCATCACTGCTTGAGTGCTTTCTAATCCTTTTCAGAAGACTCATTTGTGTGAGTAACTAAGCATCTACCTTCAAAACAGTGGCAAGTAAATCATCTGGAAGGGTATCCTTGAAACCCCCACGCTTTGATTTACAAATGGCAGTACGGTATGCGCTGGTTATAGCAGTAAATTGTTAAAAATAACAAGAGGATAAAATATGAGAATACATATAGAAGTTGACATCTGGTTTCACAAATAAAGCAACTTACCCCACAATCACTACATCATCCTCAGATGTAGCTGTCCCTCTATATGAAGCACTATTCTCAGCAGCACAAATTGAAGGCTAAAAATTGAGAAGGGGCAGAGGGCATTTAAATCAGTCATCTCAAACAGTATATTTGACAAATCAATTTGAAGGTTCAGAAAATATATAAACAAAAACAATTACAAACCAAAAGCTACTGACTATAGCAGTTTGTTGGTTCTGAGATGGAATTATATAATTTATTGTCAAAGTGAAGGGCACCTAGTTTAGATAGAATGTATGCATATACACATGATATACACATCCAGAGGCAGGACCAAGATTTAGAAGATCGAATAAATTTATATATCACACAAATGTATGAAATTTCTGTTGCTCCAAGGTCCCAGGATTTTTTTTTTTTTTTTTTTTTTCCTTCTCTTTGAAAAATCAGATATAAATTTCGTTAAACAAAAAGTGATAGTTGGCTCAGCATGGTTAATCATTTGATATTGGCGAAAAAAAAAAAGAAGTGATAGCTGATAGTTAATCACAATTCAACACAATAAGCAAGTGCATGATAAATCAATAAACAAAACCAACAAAATAGAACCTGTAGTGTCATATTATCATAGAAGCAATACTATTTCTCTTTGGAATAATTAAATCCAAAACACTAACAACTTAGACACACCCAATACACAAATAGGCTTCAATTAAAGGAATACATACAAAAGATGACTTCAGTTTAGTAAAAATGGGGCCAGAATGAATTCAACGGACATATTAGAACTTACAGAAAGGGAATAAGATTCATGGGTATCAAGAGAAATAGATGAATGTGAAGAAGTGGGTAGTAGATGTTCAAGCAAAATTCTCTGTCTGTTAAGTGCTTTGTCCATCTTCTCTCTTTGTGCTTGTGTGCGTGCACCTGTGCCTGTCCCTGGGTTGTTTAGGAAATTATGATCCACGACCACCAGAATATGATGCGCTTGCTGAATGATACAAATGCGTTATAAAGAAAGCCTCCGACAAAGACCCACCAAATTGAATTAAAATGATATTAGTGGAAATGTTACGCGGAAAAAGGGCAAAAAAAAAAAAAAAAAAAGAAGAAGAAACAGGTTGAGACGAAAATGGAGTGGTTGAGTACACTACTGCAATTACTGTTAAAAACTCGTGAGAGGGAAAACACATGCTAACAACACATACAATACTATTTTTTTTTTTTTTTTTTTGTGACAATTGTTCTAGAAGTCTTATTCTAGTTCGACAAGTATAATTATTAAAATTGAAGAAATTTTTAAAAAGTATTAATTTAGTAATTGTATTGCACCAAAATCATTATAATTTGATACGATACTAAATAAATATGACTCATTTATTAATGTGCAAGAAATTGTTGTTATTGTAATTTATAATGTTTTAAGAATACTTATTTTGTTTAATTATTGAACGTGTCTAATTAATTTACAAAATAAATAATAATAATTAAAAAATTATTGATAACACTCGTTAATTTGAATTTTATTTTTTAAGAAATTAGAAGTGTTTAGGTTTCAAATTGGGTGTGATTTCTACAAATTATTAGACGTGCTCAAGTAATCAAAAATAAATAATAATAATTGAAAAAAAATGATATTACTATGTCCATTGAGAAAGATAATTATATATTGTAAATTATTGTGACTTGATTGTTAAGGTGCAACTAATACCATTTAAGGATTGGCTTAACAATTAAATAAGTTACTCCATTTATTGGTTTGATTTCATCCATTCAAATCACTTTAGAGACAACATGAAAAGTTATATGGATGGTATGCTTTTGACTGGATTAGAGAGTTAACGATTAATAGAGGTGTGCACAAATTAGCACGAAACCACTTCACCACTAAAATAAATTTAAAATTCAAAAAAAAATCATTATTGAATTACTAATGAGTTATTCTAAATGTTTTTAGAAGGTTGTTAAAATCACTTGTTAAGGATATATATATATATATATATATATAAACTTGTTTACCATTTATTATAATTATGAACAATAAATTAAGTGTTATGCAATTTATATATGAATTTTTCTTACGAATGTCCTAAAAGTACTTGTTAAAGTTATATAAATAGAAAATTTAAAATATTTACAATGGTAATTAATTATTATTTTAGTATTATTTATTATATAAATTATTACTTTTAAAAATATTTTAATTTCAAAAATTATATTTATTACAATTTAACGATGACATCAATTAAAAAAATATTTTATATATTATTATTATTTAAAAGTTTAATTTATAAAATTTACGTTTATTGAATCTTAACACCTGTTAAATAAATCTAAAGCTATTTAATTAGTTACATTTCAATTATGTTTGTTGAAATGTAATCAAAATATTATGTTACATAAAAATCCATAAGAAACTAACCAAATTTCAGTTACATTTCAAATAGTGTGTCAATTGCATAGCAAAAAGCAGACAAGATAGTGTTAGTGCACACGCTAGGAAATTCAGTAATTGGCTCTTCTTTATCACTTTATGGACTATGGTTGTTGTGAGTGGACTGGTTTTGTCATTTTGTATACATAGGTAGACTTGGGTTCACACCTTCTAGCAAATTGAAAGAATGTATCACTTTTATTGATTGGCTGGGACACAATGAATTTGAGAAGACTTGACCTTAGTAATGCATCAAATAGTTGTTGAGCCATGACAGCTGAATCAAATACAACGAAATTGGAAAAGAGAATGAAATGTAAAACCAATAAATTTGATTGTCATAAGAAAAGGACTCACTAAGAATCACGTCCGGGTGAGAATATTTTTATGAATTTAAACTCAAAAGTATTTATCAATTGAACCCATGATCAGATGAGAATATTTTTATGAATTTAAACTCAGTATTTATTAGTTGAACCCATAATTAGTTTAGCTTTGAATGTAAATTTCATTAACTTGTTTAAATGCTTTGAAACGCTTTTATAAATTTTCTAACAAAACATAGCTCCAGATCCTTTCATGTTTTTATCCGAAACCTCTGATGCAAGAGAGAATCCAAATCTAACACAACATATTGAAGAAAGTTTGGAGAAAAATAATTGATTGCCTTGCTAGTTGATGTGTTGGAGTTAGAAAAAAAAATGAGAAGGATTGCAATCAGTACTTCCTTAATTATAAAGGAGGGTTTCTTGCCTTGCTAAATATATGGCTCTGGCATCTGTTTTTCTCTTCCCTACAAACCCCACCAACCACATTCCAATCCTATTCCAAAGCCACCGCCTAGTAATCTGATGGTTTCAAGACCAATTTGGAAGTTGAGAAGCATTTGTAGTTACTCTCTTTATGTTAGTTAAATTTTTCCTTTTGGAAAAAAAAAAAAAAAAAAATTATGAAGAGATGATGATCACATGTAAATCAGAATAAGCAAAAGATAACTCACTCACATGCATTTCTTTTCTGTGTATATATACATACAAAGGTACTTTTGTTCCTTTTTTCTGTCAGAAACAAGTATATGATAAGCAGCCTAAGTAGAAATTTGTCCAAGCTTCCTCCTCCACTTACTACCCAGGGTACAAAAAGAATAATAAATGAATATATAACTACTAACACTGATGAGAAGAAACAAGAAGACATCAAATTTGTACTCAAGCTTACCCTCTAAGCTTTAATCCTCAACCTTTACAGCTTCTACTATAGATATACTCAGATAATCTTGATAACTGAAGAATGCACAATATTGATGCTTTTGATCATGAAGGATTGTGAGGCCTCATCTGCTTTGCCTGAGTATTTTGTGCCTTTGCTTGAAGTGTCATAGACATAGAACGCAGTCGGTTAGTTATCTCGGTAAATGACGGGCGGCTTTCAGGGTCAGCTGACCAGCACTGTTCCATTAGCTTCCTCCACTCGGGATCACAACGTTCTGGAATCAGAGGTCGAAGACTGTTCTTGACAATTCCCCCTTCAATCACAATTCACCAAAAATGAAAAGCATGATTATAAATATTATAATGTAACTTAGATCGTAATCAGCACTCATATAAAGGGAAGATGGGTGACACAGACAGCAATAAACTAAAGCTCTGGCAATAGTAGGTGGTTTAAGCATCAAATTTCATAGTTATGTGTTAAAGGCAGTCCCACATCAGTTAGGTATGATGTCTCCAATACATTACTGATATAAAGCAGCTATCAAGAAAAATAAGAGCAGAGCAGAATTTTCTAAAGGAACATCACTTCTCCCTACTTGCCAGGGGAAACTGCATTAGCCATTCCCAACATAAAGCCTTACAACGAATCTTTCCACTGCCATTCAATTCCATTCCATTCAACCTTCCTAAGAATAGACCAAGAAATCTAAACCCTTTGACTCGCGTAAATGTATTGCAGCCCAAAACTTCATTGATAAAACAAATAATGACTCTATTGAGCCAAAAAAAAAAGTACGCAATTTCAGATGTCAGTACAAGTGAAAAAGACCAAACATCAAGGTTCCCATAGAAAGAAACCAGCTCCTCTAGATTTATGTGCATGCAAAGGCATCTAACTGAAGTCTCAAATGCATGATATGCTTGTGTACACTGTGGGGCATAATATGGGGTCAATAACATAAACTTACCAATAATAGCACCACAGTGCATATCTGCATATGGTTCCTCCCCAGTCAATATCTCCCACATTGAGATGCCAAATGAGAAAACATCAACCTGTCAAAGTCCTGGTACATGTCAAATGTTCTACCAACTGTTTCACTGTGCTCTTCAAATTGGTAAATGTATGAGATAAGGTCAAACCTTCTCAGATACCCGACTGCTGCTACCACTCAACAGCTCTGGGGCCATCCAGGGAAGGGTTCCTCGCACACCACCAGATACAAGAGTATTGCGTTTTATTCTTGATAATCCGAAATCTCCAACCTTAAAAGGAAGCAAAAGTTATAAATGAATCAGCAAAGAAAAGTTGTACTTTCAGAAATTTCAGTGATTTCTGGGGGACATTGTTATAGCCAAATAAGCTTTTAATAATTAATACTCAGTAAATCGTGCTTGAAAAGAATAAATACTAAATTTATGTCTGACCAAATAGGTCATAAAATATTTAGAATGAGAACTTTCATCCCTAAGTTTCACTCTTATATTGAGCTTTTATGTTACAACCTTTTGCATCAACCAGATAACTTGGCCTTTATCTCGATCTTTACATCTAATGAGGCAAGATTCTGTAATTATTTATTTGTGAATAGAATGACATAAAACTTGTTTGAGGACCTCCTACCTTGCATATGGGTCGTTGTGGATCCCTTAAGTTGACCAGTAAATTGTCACATTTCAAATCAAAATGGACAATATTTTTCGAATGCAAGTATTCCATGCCAAAAGCTGCATCCATTGCAATTATTAACTTTTTACGTCGATCAAGCGATCTGTACAGAGAATTTCAAGATTTAAGACAAGTTAATAACTTTTCAAAGTTCAAATACAAGAAAAAAAAATAAAATGGAAGTTACATTACCTATCCTTCTTAAGGAGGACATGCCTGAGAGAACCATTGACCATATACTCAGTCACAGTTGCCAGGGTTCCCCCAGTCCCATCTGGTACTACCCCATAAAATGCTAAAACATTTGGATGGTGAAGGTTTGAGAGAATTTGTGCCTCTCTCCAGAAATCTTTGGTCTGGAACAGCCAAAAAAAAATGCATCATATTTATGTATGAATGCAAATATCAACCCTTGCATACTAATTACAACAGTTTTTATTTCGGGACACATGTAGTATGTGGGAAAAAAATGGTATATAAGACTCACCAACCGTTCTTGCTCGGAACCTCTCCCTGCAAAGCAGCTCTTCTTTATTCTCTTTATAGCAACATCTGTTCCCCGCCATTTTCCATGATAAACAGTTCCATATGTACCAGATCCTAACTCCCGAAGCTCTTCAAGATCAGCATTCTTTATAATCTGATTAACATAATCTTACACATCAGTTTCTTATTTGAACTATATTTTAAGTAAATGATACCAAGAAGCATGTCATTCTTTTACTACAAGTCACAACATATGAATGGTACTATCTCCCAAAAAAAGGATACATAATGCAGTCAAAGACTCAATCAGAACTTCAGAAATAAACATGGAAACACAAAATCACATACTTCATTCCAATACAATATTAGAAAGTTCATAATTAATAAATCTAAAAAGAATAGGTCAATGTGATTATTTCTTGCAAAATTTAGGCATACATGCATTTTAGGTGTAAAAAAGTTGTATCCTTCGGCCCTTAAACAAGGTAAAAATAAGGGTGTTGATGTTTTAATAAAACTAAAAGATGATTAAGAACTGAAGAAGCAGTTTGCAGCATCTGACTCTACTTATCCAAAAAACTGACAATGGAAATAAGTTCTAGGGCAGGATTTCATTTTATGAAATGCAAAAACTTCACCAGCATTAATGACCGTGTTTACTCAAGAAACATAAGAAAAATATTGTGAGTAAAGTAGGCACTCAGGTTTGAAGAAGGATTATGGTTGTTTGAAACCAATATGGCTCATCTAATTTCACATTTATGAATTAGGTTCTCAATTACACTAGTCTATTATGACAAACAACTTATACCTTAAGGTCCTTAATACAACAGTACCATGGAAAAAATGTCAATATGCATGCAGATGAATAAGAAGAGGAAGATTCCTTTTTCTTCAAATTGTAATTAATACATGCATGAAGTCGTCCGCTGAACAAACCAATATCTCATCCATCACCCTCATTCTCAAAGAGGGAAGGGATGACTCTAGGCCTTAAGGTCATGGGCATATCTAGACAGTGTAAAAATCCCATTGTATTAACTGTGCACCAAGCCCTCCAAGCATAATATGGGAACCTTTTCTTCTAAAATAAGCTGCCATCAACACATAACTCCAGTGGTATAACTAGAAAAATCTTCAGACCCTCACTTGATTGAATTTTTGGATCAAAATGGTCCTCTAAAGCAAGTAAGTATAGGCAACACTAGTATACACTATACAACATCATCTCATTTTATTGGCTAGGACCAGGGAGACATGAAAGCAATTAAACATTTTTAATTTCAACATACATCATAAAGAATTTTATCATCTAAGAATTATTAACAATGATTCTCTAAAGAGACATCAGTTACTATGTTTTAATGACTCAAGCACACAGTACTTTCCAAGTTTGTTAACAAGACATGAAATTCTATCCTGGGTAAATAACAGTCTTCATAATAAGGAGGAAATGTCAGTGTACTTGAATGTATTCTTGCAATTCATAATGATAGAATGAAATTCTGAAGTTGCCTTGGTACCAAATACAGATGGATCATTAAAGTTCAGGACAACCTGTAGACCATAGATACTGGCTTCCATTTCAGCTATCATTGCATCAGAAAGTGATTCATTCTGGTTCTCATCATCTTCTATAGCATCCTATGAATGAACAAAGGTCAGCACCCAATACTACAAGTTATATACAAGCAGAGACTCCAAGACTAACTCAATTAATTTTACCTCAGATTCAGATTCTGGGACAACGCTCTCCACCTCTGCAGCAGATGGGGATAAAGCACCAGATCCAGTTTCATCTGCAACATGGGGCACAGCTGCTAATGAAGACAAAATGCCTGGAGGAACAGCATGAGTTGCATCTTCCATTATAACTAGTGGCTCCAGTTCATTTAAGTCATTACTCTTTTCTAAAGAATTTGTTTGTCCCAACATGATATCTTCAAATTTGGGCTTAAGGGCAGAGTCTCCACATACCAGCTTCTTCTCATCCATTTGATGAGTACCAATTACAAAGTCATCACCAAGGAGAGAAGGCTCTCTCTTAAACGCGACATCTATGGTTGGATTGTGTGGGGTATTTCTATGAAAGTTTGAGGATGGCCCAGGATCATCCTGAATTGCAGTTGGGCACCAACTTGTTGAGCTTTCTATCTGTGTTTCTGAAAAACCCATATTCTTCTGATCTGCAGGTTGAAATCGTGCAGATTCCTGAGAAACTGGGTTAATGGGTAACCCAGACATGAGATAACTTAGAGAATTTTCATCATAAGGGTGTTCTTTACATTTTGAAAATGAGTCTACAACATCAGAGTTCCTGGTCCAGGAGGAATTAATTCCTTGTTCACCAGTCAACATCCCAGAAAAAGCAAATTCCTTGTCACACATAGTCCTTTCGCTCATGCCCAGGAGATCAGACGGGTATTTGCTTACACGATAGTTCACTTTATGCTCTGTCATGTTACCACAATGATTTAAGTCCAAGGCTGAGGAAGAAGGAACCACATTCTCAGAAAATTGCATGTTCTCTATATTGCTTTTAACCTCTAATTGAGAAGCTGGTAAGATATTCAAGTTGCTCATAGATTCCACATGAGTAGCAGGAGATCTTCTCTCACAAAGCTGACCATCATTTTTGAAAAAAGCATACTTCTCACCATCCCTGTTTATCAACTCCAAAGGCGTACAATTTTCATCACACTTGTTCGGTGAGAAGCTAGACCTACTTATATCATTTTGAGCTGTAAGGTATCTTTCATCGGTACCAACGAAATCGCCATGAATAGGTTCTCTCCTGCCAAATGTCTCTGAATATGGTAAATCATGTCTCCTCTGCAATTCAAGTGGCAAAGCATCTGGTTGCTTACTTTGTATATGAGGATAGACAAGATTGGAACTCTGATGGAGTTGTGTAGAGTTACCATGTGAGACACTTGAGGCTACCATTGCCGTTAACTGAGTCTTTGTAATGTCCAAGGAGGATGACTGGTTAATTCCTTCTAGTGAACAGTAAGCCAACCTTACTCCACTCTCATGCAGCTTTGAATCGGAAAAAGCATGCAACATCCCATGAAAAGGTTCAGAGGTACCATTAGATCCAGACAACACATTTGTTGGATCTTCTAGGCATTTGACAGACGTTCCAGATTGGAATGACCTTTCTTTATGCAATGGTTTTACAAAGGAGAAACCATCTCCATCACTAGCATTTTTGACAACAGTTGAATCCATCCCCAATTCTTTGTTGGAATTATGGTTACGAAAGAGTACTTCATGAGATTGATCTTGCAGACCAGGTTTTTCATGAGGATGATGATCACTTACAAAAGTAACACCCCCTAGTCGAGGGTGTCTGAGACCAGCAGCAATGCCCATGCTGGAGTCTTCAGGTTGTAGTTGAGTAGCAGTGAAGGAAGTGCTTCTCTCACCATGCCCCTGCACCTGGCATGAGTCATCACCATGCAACTGTACATGAACAACGCTTGAATCTCCTTGCTGAAGTGGAATTGGAGAAAATGGTGGAGAATGATTTGGCAGCCTGTGTGAATTCATGGAATCATTGAAAAACTCAGTGGGGTTTAGAGCACTATAACCACCCTTCGTTTCCAAAGGAGATAGGGCAGTTGGAGAATTATTGTGGAAGCTCGGAGCACAATTTGGTCCTAACGGACTTGCTTCACTTGTTAGACTCTGGCCAGAAATGTTTTTCCTAGGACTAGGATCTACCATACAGTTTACAGCTACGACATATTGGTAATCAGGGTCACTCTCCTGAATACTGCTTGCATCAAATGAAGATGTCCTTTCCTGTTCTGCCAGAGGAATTAAAAAAATTCTAAGTCTTTGAGACCCCTCATGCCTTTCAAGCCCATAATATTCCTCTATCATATTTTGAAGATCCTCATCAGATGAGACGGATATAAGCGCATCAAGATCCTCATCCGGAAGCTGGTACTTGATGGAGTGAGGTTGGTTGCAAATACCCAAGGTTTTGTTCACAAGCTCTTGCCAAGAAATATTCTTATGGATGGATATTATGCGTGTCTCTCCACCCACATATCTAAGTTTTCCATCACTTGGCCTAGGCAATATTTTTCCACCAAAGCTGCAAAGAAGTTTCATTTTCCCAGACTGAGAACCATCTGAACCAAGAAAGTTCTTGGAACTAGGAGAATCAGATTTGTGCAATGTTGGAACATTTGGCCCCAGACTAGACTGATCACAAATTGATTCACCAAACGAATTACTTGACCTTTGGGGGCAATGCCCCCTTTCACCATCTCCCTTTTGATATTTGCTTAAAGAAACCCCATTTTCAATCTCCTGGTATGATCCTTTTGCAGAGGGAAACTCATATATATCAGAAGTATTCTCAGAGTCCATTCTCCTCAACCCCAAAATACCGGTAAGATCTTCATACCTGATATGACCATTATCCTTGTTAATTCCACCCCTCTTTTCATGGTTCTGAGAGATATCAGATGCAGGAGGCATTCTTCTCCCTGCAATACGATCATGCACAAACTCCATAGGCATTTCCTCACCTCTATATACAAAGACATTACTATTTACATCTTTTGCACTATTTGGAACAATACTAACTGGTTCTTGCTTGATCTGTCGACCCGGTACCCACCGTGCCTCCCTAGTCGGCCTAATTCGCTCCATAGTAACAGTTTCCTAGCTGTTCAAGGTGCTAACTTCATAACAGACCACTGAACAATATAAGGCAACATGTGATACCTCCACACCAGCTGTCTACGCCCCTGGCTCAAATCTTGCTTTCTTCCTCAATTATCAGCAAGTCCTCCTTTCAACATGTTCAATATTCAAAGTAATTAACCCAACAAAAATTCAGAAGAGATATCTGGCGTACAATACATTAAAAGATCCTGTATACAATTTTGCAATCAAAGGTTGATGGACTACGTCTCAGCAATCAATCACACAATCCCAATTAATCTACAACTTTATACACAACAAAGAATTCCCAGAATTTCCGAATTTCTCCTTCTGTCGTACATGCACAGATGAACTAATATCAGATTATCCACACAAGGAGCAAGAAGAAGCTATGACCAACTAATTACAAGTTCCGGTCTCTAATGAAGTAGCAGACAGACGAACACTATCATGAATCCAAAATCAAGATCCCTGAATTTTATACATTAGAATCAACCAAAATTCCTCCTACCTGCGATTAACATTTCGGGAATTATGAGCTTCAGCAAACCAAGGAAAAAAACTGAGATGGGTATGTCAAAGTGGAGAAGGGTATCTTACCAAATTCCAAATCGGCTAAGATATATAGCAAAAACAAAATCCAAACAAGAAAAACCCATGCCAAAAGAGAGTACCTGAAGGCATGCGCGCTCTGATTTTTTCTGTCCCAGCTCTGATTTCAATCTCCGAAACTCTCATTGGTCGGCAAAGAGTTGAGATTTATACAAGACAATTTAATCGGAGTTGACAAAGAAGATGACATGGATTGAGGATTTGTGTTTTTCATAGACAAAGTGAGCGAGGTTTGATCGAGGAATTCAGGTAGAAAGGCGGTGATGAGAAAGGGAGAGCGTGGCTTACGCCTGCAGGTTCAAACTCGAGCCTGAGAGAACGACATTGCCGAGAATTAAGCTGCGTCGACACACGGGAAGCTCTCGTTTAACTGTGACATGGAATGAAATGCATTTAATATATTGGATCCTTCAGTATTTCTCTCTCTCTTTCGCTCTCCTACGTGGAGTCTTATATTTTGAACTTTGAAATTTTCTGAGAAAAAATATCAAAAAAATATCTGTAAAAGTAGTATTGATCAAAATGCACTTTCATGCTGCCCACAACTTTATTTTATTTTTCTAAGAATTTTATAACAGTCAAATTACACTTTGGGTCTTTGAGATTTCACTATTTTTAAATTTATTCAATTGAGTCATTAAATTTTCACTTTAATTCATTTTTTAAAGAAAAAAAGGGAGAATAAATACTTTATACATTTTACAGAGCTGAACTTTAAACTCTGAATGACAAGAACTTTAAGGTTAATTTTAATTTGATATCACATGTGCATTTCTGTTAAAACTTTCTTTGATTTTGTCAAAAAAAAATTGTATTTTTGTGTGAATTTTTTTTATTTATAATTTTTTTAAATAATTCGTAAATGTTAAATCATCATCCTCTTGTATTATTCGGTTGTCTTATTCTCAATTTTTATACAAGCTTTATTTTGTAAATTAATGAAGATTCATATATGAGATCCAGTTAAAATTAAAATGAAAGTATAATAACTAAATTGAAATAATTTAAAACATATTTACTCAATTGGAAAAAAAAAAAGAGTAAAAAATACAAGGCTCAAAATGTAATTTTGACTTCATATTACTTGTTTTGGTAAATAAAAAGAATATTATAAATTCAATTCTTTCAATTTCTTTTACCTAATAAAAAATGACAATTCCATTTTGCCCGTCAGCCTTTGGGAGCCAAAAGAATGAATCTATTTGTTGAATCCATTGATTAGAAGATGAGTGACACTACCCCCAAGACCAGTCATCTCCTCAACAATGTTGAATGAATGAAATACTCTTTCGATTATTAGAAAAGAAACAAGTTTTGATATCATTCTAATATAATTATTTATTTATTATTTTTCTTATTTAGAATGTGTCTAAACCAACTTAGACGCATTTGGCTATTTATTTTTGGTTTGGTCTAAATTCATTGAGATTTTACTTTTCACGACCTCTGGCTCTAAGGAAATTTGAACCAAAAAAATCATTAAGTATATTTCAATATAAATTTTTCTTTCTATTGCAAATAGAATTATGTTTTTGCAAATCTCATATAATCGTTTTCTTTTCTAGAATGAAGTTGCAAGACATTTTAAACTTGTATAATAACAACAAAATGTTCCACGTGCATAATTCTTTTTTTTTTTTCTCTTAAAATTGTCACACCCCTCACTGAGGTTTGACTGGCCGGATGATTGAATAACCAATCCATCGTAACCCTGACTTCGAAACAAAATAACAAACCTGACTCATGACCCAACTAAAGAATAAAACTAACTTTTCTAAAACCGAAGTTCACTATAACAATTTATTTCTTGTAATAGTTAACAAGTTACTAAAAAATTTGGTAGAGATTTCTTGCGATATGAAAAATGTCCTTAAACTACCAATATTACACAAGAGTAACATAAAATAACAAGGGGCTTCGCTCCAACCACATCATAACCAAGACAATTAACTAGACACTTACATATTTCAAAATTAAACACCCCCACACTTCTAGTGTGACTGCAAATTTTCATCTTTTAACTTCAAGTCTGAGATCCTGATATTACCTTACCGTACTCAATCGGCAAGTCATAAGCTCAGTGACACCATGAAACGCATTCCTGTTACTAAAAATATTTCACAAAAGAGGGGTGAGTCATGTGGACTTCGTGAGTGGAAAATCGTACCTAAAGGGTACTAGCATCACCCAACACAAACATATAACATATACAATAACCTCATGTAACATTGTTCATATCTTAATTCACATTAAACGTATATGTTATAACTGTTATAAATTCACAATTTACATGAAACACAGTATCACAAATTAATCAGAGCAATAATATCAAACCAAACAACCAAAGGGTCAACGAGGGACCTAGCCCCGCACAACATTATCACCTCCTACCGGGCATTTACGTGCCAGCACAACAAATTAATCTCTGTACACAATTCATCCCACCGGGGTTGAGCAATCAATTTTAAAAAAACATTTATCAGAATCAGAATTTCTCATGATTTTAAATCAGGGTATCCTACATGCACCTGGACTTTTACTTTTGGAGATAAAAATCATTTTTCATAAGAATCTCATTTTGTTGGCCTTTATCAATCACAACCAATGTCAAACAAAGCAACCAATATCAAACAAACATAATTCAAATAAATTACTGAAATACTTTACTTGCTTACTTTCCATATATCACGTATATTCAAATAAAAATATAATTACGCATATTCAAATAAACATATAGTCACACATACTAATCTAGCCCCTAAAGGTAGCAATTAACCACTCACCAGAAACCAATTTCATTCTTCACTCAAACTTGCGTCCACGCATCTCATCAGATCCACATTAGCATTCGGAACTGAAATTCACATACCCAAATAATATTTAGTTCATAAACGTTATGGTTATAATCTTTTAGTTTACTAAGCTTATATCTCAAGTTATATAGGTCTCTTTATGTAAATTTTTTTATTAAGCTATTACATGTCATTTAATATAAATTAAACTTTGTGTAATAGGGTTAATAATGAAGGGACATTTTAAATGTTTTGACAATGCCTAGGGTAGAGGAAATCATTAGAAAAGATAAAAAACACTTAGTGAATTAGAGATCTTGAAACTGTCCAAACTTGGAGTTTAGACCAGTGTCCACTTTAACAGTCATATATTTCTCTAGGAAACTTCAAATCCAGTTTCGTAAAATTTATAAAATACTAGACACATGTAGCCTTATAATGGTATATCATTTGTAATTTTTAGATTTGTATATCAATACAGTTTATTGTTTAAAGTTGCATCAAATTCTACAACACGCAAGATTTTTGACAATTTTGACCTTACCTTAGTTAATTGAACATAACTTCCTCTAGAAAAACGAAATCTGATTTCGTTTGTCGGGTTTATTAATAGACAAGTATATCTATCTTTATTATTTATAAACATTTTCTAAAATATGTCATGAACACACTCAATTCTTTACATGAACCAAAAATAGGACACTACGAATCATGTCTGACCTAGCCAGAGTCTAATAGCTATAACTCACAACATATTTGGAATTAAGCTACGAAATTTTGTAGAAAACATCTCAAGATCTTAAGTTACACTTTTTATTTTAAACACTTATTTTAATTCAGCTCCAAAAGCCCCCGAAACCTAGGATTTCTATCATCAACTAATCTGCCCCTGTACCCCCTTCAAAAACCACTTAACTCCCGTTTTCCACCACTTTCAAGCTCCAATTCATACTCCTCGACTTCAACACTAATTCACCTCAATCCAATTAAGTTCAAGATTGTATTAGTGATTTAGAATTACTCAAGAACTTAAATTTCACTTTCTATTATCAATCCAACCAATTCTTATTCATTAAGATATAATTATTTTCTTGTAAAAATTTTGTCAACTACCTTATATACATGTTTTGTGTTAGCTTATAAGCAAGCATCTACAAATATATATTCACTTAACATGCTCGTAGATAACTAATCCCTTGTTAAGCCATTTATCGGACATCCTACAAGTATATTTAGTTTCCTTAAATGCATAAACTAGTATACTTATATACGTACTAAGAAATCTTATCTAGCTTACTAATTTAAGTTCACCTATACTTCATTTATTAAATTTCGTGTTGTCTAAATAACTACTTATCCAGTAAAACTTGTATAACTCCGCTCAACTTTCGTACACTAAATTCAACTTGATTACTTTTAATTAGGCAAATGCTTGGATTATATATAATTTCATTATGAATACAATTGGTCTTCACATCTTTTCTTCTTCTAATTCACATAATCACTACTAAATTTCTTGTTTATCTTATCCTTTTATTATCCCCAACTAATACTGTACAAGGAGCTTTAAATTAACTCACCAATCACCTAAATTAACATAACCACAAGCAAATTAATAAAATTCTCAAATCCTCACTTGACCTCCATAATTAAAACTTCAACAAAAAAATTTATTGGTTGAAGATTCATACCCTTATAGCTTCTGTTATATGTATTTTCCCCACACCCAAATTCAATCTCATGAAGACCAAGAACCCATGATTGTCTTCAGCTATCTCGGCCAGCCCTCTGTTTTGACAATAACACAGGCATTCGTGCAAGAGGTAGGGCGCCAAACTACTACCCCTGCACGTTGAGTTCTTCTAAAATTTTCTGCAAGTACTTCGCAGCTGTGAAGGAAAAAAAAGAACCAAGAATGACGAAGAGCAAAGAGAGTAGCGCCCATTGCTGCCAACACTCACTCACACCCGAGCTGATTTTAGCTCTCAAACCCTTGCAAAAACCACACTGCTAAGGCCGGCCAACAAAAATAGGAAAATGGCTTAACCAAAACATGAACACGACAGCTTATGAAGTAAACCCATGGCCAAAAGGAACGAAACAGCAACCAAAACGCAGCAGGGAAATTGGAAGGAAAATGAAAAAGGAACTTAGCGCCAAGATGATTCATGGCAACTACCATGGAAAGCTGGACCTATACACTGTAAACAAGTGAAATCTAACCAACGCAAACAAGAACAAGAGAAAGGAAGGAGTGAAGGTCTCCGCCAACCATCCTAGTGCAGAAAATTCTAGATCAAGAAAAATGAAAGCAAGCAATGTCGGTTGGCAAAGATGGGACAAAGAGAATAAAACAAAAGAAAAGAAAAATTAATTCCAAACTAATAAAAAAAAAATCTATGGTCAAGATAATAAATATGTGATACACATTAAACCTTGTCATATATATATATATATATATATATATATATATATATATATATATATATATTATAAATACTTCCTACTTTATAATATGTTGTGGATATTAGATTATAAGATGTTTAATTATATAGTTATTAATTAATTTATTTACGTATTCATTATGTCATGATTAAAATTTTATACATTATATTTAAAACTCAGATTTTTTTTTTTTTTTTAATATTGGGTTATAACAAAAATAGTGTTAGATGGTGTTTTGTTTCAAAGTAAAATACATTTTACCTCTCTATAGTTAGGCTTTTTTCCGAATCCATTCATGTGGTTTATTTTGTCAAAAAACGCCCCGTATATTTGGACCAACATATCTTTGCACATACTTCTTCCAAACTAATGATTTTGTAACAAATTACCAAAAATCCAAAACTAAACATCAAATTTATAAGTTCATGCCATTGGTGGAATATAACCCAACTTATAAGTCCTTCTTTATTGTTGAATTTTCATCTATTTTTTAATCTTTGTAAGGTTGATGAGAAACTTAATAGAACTATAGTAATTGAAATGAATTTATGATTATTTGCAATTGATTGCTAAAAATTGATTGAAATTTCACGATAGTTGATAAAACAGTTGAGGTAGCTTATGGGAAGTAAATTTTTAGAAATTGAATATTGTTTCTACATCAATCTCACGAATAAAACAAGCAACTTCAAACTGAAATGAATAAGTATCATTAACTCGAAATAAGCAAGCTAAGATGCATATGGAATTCATTAACTAGAAACAAACAAGTTAAAATTTAGAAATCGTGAAATTAAATATGATTTATTAGCCATAGGAGAGATGAAGAGTATATGCACTCACTAAGAATGAGGAGTGGAAGAAATAATTAGAGAAAAATTAGGAATTTTGAGGTTATTGGGAGAAGAACCTTGTCACTGGAGCAATGGTTGCACGTGAGTATAACAAAGGTTAATTTGTACGGATTCTGTCAAAAGACATGTTGATCTAAACAATAAAGGGATATTATTGAACAAAATACATCATGTGTATGCATTTGGAAAAAAATAAAAATAAACAACAAACAGATAAAGTGTATTATACTCTTTGTTTCTTGTACAACTAATTTTTAATAAATAAGTGTATTTTTTTTTTAAATTTTCTTTATTAAAGAGAGTTTTATGCTAGAATAAAGTGTCTTGAACACATAACTGCTTCCTTCTCTATTTATAGAACATAAAATTGTAATTTTCTTTTTGTTTTGAGCATTTGTATTTCCACAAGTAAATAATAAATTGTTGATGTACAAATATGCTTATAAATTAAATCATATAAAGATTTTTGAAATATATATTTTTGTTTTTGTTATTACATGCATAGTTTAATTGATATTATATAATATTTCTAATCTCTATACATAATTTATGTAAAAATCTTGTGCATATAACATTTTATGTTTCTCTTTAAAAAAAAAAAAACTTTTTTAGTTTAAGATTATTTTTAAGTTTGTGTTGTAGGTTAACTTGGTCATGGGTCCTAACACAAAGCTTGTACAAACACTGCGAAAGAAAAAAAATCTTTATAATAATAATAAAAATTCATGGTGGAAGCCATAGAAGGAGATAAGTAATTAAATCAATCACTATGATAAAAAAAAAATGAAAGGAGAAATTGAATATAAATGGATTAAATAATTAACTAACTTAATAAAAATTTGGTTAAATTATACTATTAGTTTATATAGTTTACATAATATTCTTATTTAGTTCCTACATTTTAAAACGCAACAACTGGGTCCCTTAAAATTCAAAATCATGTCACTTAAGTTATTACCGTTACATTCCGTCCAAATTGACTTGAACGGAGATGACATGTATTGACAATTTTATATATGGCTATCATGGACCCTATAGGGCTAGCTGCTGGTTATTTGGCAGGATAATGATTTTTAATTAACCCTTCCACATCTTAGTGAAGTTTCCCTCTCTTCTAACAATTGGTTTGTTGTTCAACTTGCTCAATTTCATCTGGTCCATTAGCTCCTTTCTTTTTTAGTTTGAGGTGCTTTTAATTGCCTTGATGTATAAATTTGGTAATTTGTTGTTGTGGGCCATATGCTATCTTTATTTATAGGCTATAGGATTATAACAATCAGTAAAAGATTGTCTCTTGTAGTATCTACTTATATAGTTTTTTAGCTCTTCACTTTTAAAGTATACGCAGCTAATTGTACGCCCATAAGGAATTCTAATCAACTCCTAGAACATGCAATATCAGAGAGTATTCATTAAAAGTTATTGGGTGTCTAAATCCAATGTAAATTTCTCTAAAAGAAAACCTGATTCAAATATTCCATTTTTCGCCCATTTTGGTGTCCACATGTTTAAGTGTGCGATCTCCTTATCCAATATTCTCTTCATCTTTGTCATTATTTCACATTTGTATCTTGTTAACTTGCCTTTAAGGTCCTTGAATCTATTCATTAAATATCCTCTTATCCATTCAAATATACTAATGGCTGGCTTTTCTCTAGCCTTCAATATTATTCTGTTGAATGCTTCAGTAATATTGTTCATCAGCATGTCACATTTAGGATTAAAAAAACTAAACTTATGTTTGCACTAAAATTTGTTGGTTTCTCCATCAACCAGTTATATGCATTCACATTTTGCCTCTTCAACTCTTATATATGTCTTTTCTGTAATTGACAATAAGGTGCTTTAGCAGTTGTATGGACTAATTTTTTAGATAATACATCAAATTTTGCGTTGAAATTAGTATATACATGATTTGGGAAAAATTCGTGTTCAAATCCTTCAAAGTGAAGGCACTAGCCCTTATATGGAAAAAAGAAAAAATAATGAGATGTTTGCTAACATACTAGTAAATAAACAAACAATTAATGGTTATATGAAAATTTAAATTTTCTTGGTTTGAAAGGAATACACGTATCACCAATGTCATTTAACAAATTCTCCAACAATTAGGACCAACCGTCCTTAGTCTCTTGCTCCAGTGTTGCAAAAACTAATAAGAGATATTGATCATTTGGATCAACTGCTACAACAACTAATAATTGTCCACCATATTCATCATTCGAATTGCATCCATTAATACCAATTATTGGTTTCAAACCTACCAAAAATCCCTTTTTACATGCATCACATATATTTTCTCAAATAATGGTTTCATGTGTAGTTATGGTTTCCATAACTTCAGTTTACAAGTTGTTCTATGACTAGTTCTCTTTAATTCAGTACAATATCTCCACAACTTTGCATATGGGTCTCTATGTGTCCTTTCAATCAATTGTACTACTTTGTATCTTCCTCTGTATGCCACAATTCTTGATATACCAACATTATACTTTTCTCTCTATCACTTATGACATCTGTTAACTTCATTCTATAATTCACTTTCACTTTTCAATTATAACTTCTTCAATCTTTACCAAGTTTGCAAAATGATTGGCAAAATATATGTTGCATGTATGTTTTGTCCAATATGTCTTCAATCTATAAACATTCCCTCATACTTTGTTAGAAAGTAGCTACCGACCACATTTCTCCTCCTTGCATTCAATCCTACATCTCATAGAATCATTTTCTTTTTCATAAAAGTTTTCTTCCATTGAGTAAAAACCAATCAATTACTGTATTCGTAATTCAATTAAGTTAGTAAATTTAGTACATGCTTTTTATACATAATGCTTGCACATTTATTTTATTCTAAATATGTTACTTCTTTCTCGTCCTACAATATCATCATTGGAACCAAGAGAAGATTCTAGTTCATCACTAAGATAACCATATTCTAATTCATGTAAACCAATAGAAGTAGGAACTGGGCATAAGCTACAAGGATGAACTGCACTCTTCTTCTTCCTTGCAATACTCTTCATTTTCTATTTTTTGCTTCCAATATATTCAGATATGCTAATATCCTCAATGTCCATATCTACATTTAATCAAAATGAGTATCATCTTTCTCTCATCACTATCATAGAAATTGCACCCTCTTAAACTATATTCACTTTCATCAAAACCATAATATTCCTCTGCATCTTTTCAGTATTACCACCATTATTTGAGTTACAGTCAATTTCAATTTCATGTTCATCTTCCATATCTACATATACTAATTTATCACTAATGTTCACATTATGTTTATTTTGGATGTTTGAGTTTAGGAAAGCTTCAACATGCTTTAATACAACAAGATTGTCAACTATATGTGTAACATACATAATAACTGCACTATTACCATTGGATAAGGTTAATTTAGTAATTTCCATGACATCATTCTCTCGCTTTCAAACTGCCTCAATCCATTGATTAGTGACATACCATATACTTTCCAATACAGTTTCTTAAATTATGGTAAACTAATATTGATTTTTTCATATTAACCACCAAAAAGTAAGTTTAGTAGTCAATATCAACATCTAAATACTGCACCTCATAATCTACAGACTCTTGAACAAAGTGACCTCCATGATGCCTATAGAGTTTGAACTTCCTAAATTCGTCCCCTTTTTCTACAACATAATCCAAAAAAGAAAAAAATGAACACAAGGCACTAGGAGCACAAACCCCCGACAAGGTCCCAAAACTTCATAACACTAACCCTACCCATATTGATAATAGAAACAATGTGATCCAAGCCCAGAGCAGAGAAAAGACATTAAAGTATCAGAAGACCAAAAAGTAATCTTCTATGAAACACAAAACAATGATTTTTGTATAAAAAACGTAATCAATAAAGAATAGCAACTAACAACATATCATAGTCCTTCTTACTTCATATACTCCGTATTAGTTAGGAAAAACATAAACTCTAAATCACAAAAAGAGTTTAAGCAAGATTCAGGATTTGGGGGTTTGAGAAGGTATGATGTCATTTTAGGAGGGGAGAGGATGGTTAATTAAAAACCATCAAAATACAACATACGTAAGAGTTAGCCACATAAGACAGCTTATGACAACAACATATGAAATAGCCTGTCCGTCCAAGTCAATTTGGACTGAAGATAATGGTAATGACTTAAGTGTCCTGCCTTTGAATTTTAAGAGATCCAGTTATTATGTTTTGAAATGTAGGGCTAAATAAGAATCTTATGTAAGTTAAATAGACCAATATAGTAATTAGTCTAAAATTTTTGAGAGCATATACAGATTCTCTGTAATGACCACCCATAGACCAATTAAAAGGTCAAAATGCAGTTTTGTGTAGGCCTTTTTTCGGGTACAAAATTTCATTAGTCCAATCCATCTTTTTGTTATTGTTGGAGCCTTACACTTGAAAACCAATTGATTGGTTTTCAAGAGTAGTCAATGTGTGAACTCCCACATTTCTAAGGCTAGAGGGCTTCATAATCCTTATAAGTAAATGAGCCTCTCCTCTTATAATTAATTGATTGGTTTTTAAGAGTGAGGCTTGAACATAGTATCTAAGCTAGGCTATAACTGATGGGTGGCCCTATTATGCTCACACTCGATGATTGATCTGCCCATGATTGATGGGCTCCACCTCACGTTTTCGGATCTTAATGTAAGCTAGAGGGCTTTATAATCCTTATAAGTAAATAGGTGGGCTTTATAATCCTTATAAGTAAATGGGTATCTCCTCTTGTCACCAATTGATTGGTTTCAATTGATGGGCTCCACCTCACAATTTCGGATCTCAATGTGTGAACCTTATATTGCTAAGACTAGAGGACTTTATAATTCTTATAAGTAAATAGGTGGGCTTTATAATCCTTATAAGTAAATGGGTCTCTTCTCTTATCACCAATTAATTGATTTTCAAGAGTGTGGCTTCAATAGCTATATTACTTTTTTATCATCAATTGATTGGTTTTCAAGAGTGAGGCTCTAACAATTATATTAATTTGTGAAATATACGCTATGCTTGAATCATGAATTATGTTTATAATAGATACCTTCAAAAAGCATTGACATTTTAAATTTATAATTAATAAAAATATTACTTTATGCTAAAATTATTAAACAAATAGATAAATATAATGAAAATTTTAACTCATAATATCAATCTATAAATTAGTTTTTGTAATTGTTAAGATTTAGAAGAATTTGAGAAACAATACTCATAATAAAATTTTTAATTCATTAAGTTGATAAGAATTAGAGAAATAATACTAATAATATTTTAGGAACCTATAAATAAAATGATTATCTTATTGAATTTGTTTGATGGTAAGAATGTGTATTCACTCCATTGTTAACATATAGTAATTATAATCTTACTATTATTAATTGAGAAGAATTCAAAGAAGATATTATTATATTTTAATAAATTGATATGATGATCAAGAATATATATTCACTTGGTTGATTTACCGAAAGTTGAGTAAATTTTTCATAAAACTTTTAAGTTTTTATAATGATTTGCATTTGATTAAATAGTAGTAATTAGTTAGACTCGAAACTACTAACGGGCTTTAGAGGTAACAATGAGCTGAATTAGTTTGTGAATTACTTGTTAAAGGCTTAGATTGAGCTTCAATTCGTTTTTTAAACAAGTCGATTTGAGCTTTATGTTAAGCTTGTTTAGTAAAAAAAGTTGATATCAATCTTTCTAAAGCTCGGCTTATAAACTAGTTAGCTGAATCATTTAATATTATTTAATAAATATTTTATTATTTATATATAAATTTATAATAACTATATTTATATATAAAAACTAACATAAGTTTTAACATGAATTGGTGATATCTTGAGTTCAAATCTTTTTTAGTTATAATTTTTATTTTATTCTACAATTTATAAGAGTTTGTAATGAATAAAGCTTGAACGTAAAATTAAACTCGTTAAGAGCTTGGGCAAAGGAGCTTTTAAAAAATATAAGTCACGCTTAAATTTTTTTAAAACTTCAAGCCGAATTGATAATTAACAAACTCAGCTCAAATTTGACACGTTACCACGCTACTAATAAAAAAAAATCATTAGACACCTCTATTCAGCAATATTTTGAATTTTTTTTTTTTCCTTTACCGCATCGAATGCCATTCTCCAGAAGGTTGACTCTTCATAATTTATAGTTGGAATTGGCATTACTGCCACAGCTGCTCACGTGTCCACTGTTCAGTATAGCTCCCCCTTCACGTTTCCTTTGGACGGTTTAGAGGATCCAGATTATTAAATCCGTTGTACCAAGATTTTCGTTATAATCTACGGCGGCAATGGCGGATTTACTGGAAGACCGTCGGGACTCATCTTCGACTTCAGGCGAAGTATCGGTCCGAATCGACCGCCAAATTGGTGCTGAAAGTGGTAGAGATAGCAAGGAAATGGATGTTAGAGACATTGTTAATGGTGGTCCACTGAACGGTGGTAGCAGCAAGTCTACAGGTTTGTATATTAGGCTTTATAAAATTCATAGTCTTTTGAGTTTGTGTTTAATTGAATAAGAAATCAAAAACAAAGAACAAAATGAAAATCATCTCATGATTTACTATGAGTTAGCAATGTCAAAATTGTGGAAAATGGAATTCATGAATTATTGTTTTAGGCTTTTAGCTATTTAACTTTTTGGTGGGCCACTTCAATTTGCTTAATTTTAATTTCGAAGGAATCATGAAATGCTTATATTAAATTGCTGAGGAATTGAGTAAAACAAATAACTGACTAATTGATATGCTGAAGTTTCAAGTTTTTTTTCCGTAATGTGTTAGAAAGCAAACTAGTCATAATAATAAATTGAATTGAAATTTAAGTAAGGAAGATTGAAGATAGCAAATTCAAAAACATATACTAAATTACTGATATTCATAATATCTAATTCTAGATTGCATTGTAAAATAAAATTCTTCACCCCTCAGAAAATTTTAGCAAAAAATCCAATAATATGGGAAATAGTCAAGGGAGTGAAAAAACAACTAAGGTTTTACCTGGAAAAGAAATAAAACAATAACAAATAATTTTTGAATCTTTATCAGGACAGACACCCCATACCATCAACTGATCAAAAAAATTCTCCCATCTCTTTATTCTCCTCTTTTTTGACCAAAACTCTAAATCCTCGTTTTTGATACATTTAACAATTAATTTCTGTATTATTTTCTCTCAACTTTGCTAGCCCATAGATATCTTTCTCTCCATCTATCGTGTTGAGCTCGTTATTATAAATCATTATATGTTTTGAATCTTGCTTCTTTTATGTCCTTCTTTGCTTTTTTTTTTTTTCCTCGGAGGTTTGTACTCACAACTGTTACATTTATATCCTTATTTAAATTCAGATAACATTTTTTGTTTTTTTGCCTGAGTAGATTTATGCACCTCTTTTTTCCACCCATTCCTTTCCTATAGATTCCCCTCTCCTTGATTCTCCTAGTTTTCCTAGGTCATTTTGCTGGAAGCTGCCATCTTGACCCACATTGGTTTCTATTTTTGTCTCACCTAGCCTCCTTAAACAAGCTCCTTTTAGATACTTCATGCTTCTTTCCCTGTCAGATTTTACCACCTAATCTTTTATCTAGTAGCTATGCTCTTGCTTTTCCATTTTTTGAGGTGAATATCTAGTACTACTATGTATTAACTTATGTTGTGTGGCTAACTTCTCATCAGAAATGACATTGCAATCCTTACAAGTACTACTGCCTACCCTCCTTGTAAGAATTCTACTTTGCTAGTAGTAAGCCCAAGGTAAACAAGTGTGACTGACTTTTCTTAAATCAAGTACTAGCTAGAAACCAATGAAAAGACATGGAAAAATAAAAAATAGCCTCTTCTCCTCCGCTTCTATCACCAAAGCCATAATCACTTTGAACATCCTTGAAGCCTCAACTATCTTTTCCTGGCTGCCCACTTGGATCATCCCTAATAACGATCGTTTCTGCACTATGAAATACTTGCACCACCTCCTTCAAGTCCTCCCAAACTTCATCTTAGTAGAATAATCTGATCTTACAGTTGAGGACAACCTCTAATAATATTAATACCTTTGTCTCTAAAACTATTTTAACAATAAAAATCCTATCGCCCCTTTTTGCATTTGGTTTCAAATGCTTGTATAAGGTAATGCCTACTACCTCCTTCCTATTTCTAGTAGATCCCATACACAAAAGCTTAACACATATATTGTCCATTCCCCCAGCATTCGTTCACCCACCTAGTCTCTACTAAGCACAAAATATTAGTTCCATCAATGTACTTGTAAGTGCTTTTATGTACCTTATGGTATTGGACTAAATTCTTTACCCTCACTTGTCCGTCTAAATGCAAGAACACTTGTCCACTATTCATCGTAAATGATTGTAGATGTAATGGGTCCTAATGGGCAATGTATAGCTAATCCTTTCTAGGGATGTAAACGAGCTGAGCTCAGCTAACAAGGGACAAAGGGATTCAAACCTTAGCCAATTGGAAATAAAACAAGGAGAACAACAACCAAGCCAAAGGCATTTCTTAGGTTTTCTTTTGCATATAAATATATTATTATAAATTTATAAATATTAAACAAGCCGGGGTTACAAGCTTACTTGCCGAGTTTTGTAAAGTTGGAGGTCTAATGAGCCTTAAAATAAAGCTCAAGCTCCACTCGTTTAGAAATGAATCAAGCTCTAGTTAGCTCTTAACGAGCTTGTTCACGAGTTGTACATGAAAAGGTCTATTCATTTGCACCTCTAATCTTTGCCCGTTTATCACATCATGGTACTATAGATTACAGTAAATGATATTTTAATTAGTTTAGGATATTTTGGATTTATAAAGGGAACGATGTTGTTTTGTAATGCAATTATGAATGCGTCTTTAGGTTGCTTCTCAAAGCCTCCATGGATTTTACAAACCATGGAAGAAGAACCGAACACCAAATTTGCTAAGCAATATTGTGTGGATTTTGATATAAAATAATCTATAGCATCTTATTGAACAATAAAACTGATCCCATCCTTAGTCCAAAAGACAACACATGCCTCACAATTCAAATGTCCTGTATCGTGCTGGTCCAAGCCAGGCCAAGCTCTAACCCACAAGGCTGTAACTGTCAATTGAATTCAGCCAATGCAGCGATTAGAAAGTGCCTTGAATATGTGGCTTTCCAAGTCAATTAGCTAACGAGAAAATACTTGCACGTGATTTATCCAGCAGCACTTTCATATACGAATCAATAATTCAACCCACCAATGAAAAATACCACAATCATTCCAAGGTTGCATTGGAAAGAAAGTACAAGGTACACAGAATCCTTCGTCAATGCTTCACAGAGTAAAACATACATCCACTGACCTTCTGAGGCTCCCAAGATCAACCCACTAAAGCATCAGTGAAGTTAAAAATAAAGAAGACAGGATTTGTTGGTGCATGCCATGAACCATTCCACTGGACGCAAGAATATGAGTTTTATACTTAATACTGTTGTTGATTTCACCTAGGTTCTTGTCGCAGCCTACAAAAGCTCTTAATGCTGCTTCACTGCATAATTTTTTTATATCATAATTCATTTATCTCTTAAATACCTTGTTCTCATAAAAAAATCTCAAATATTTTGCAGTGTCCAAGCTTCTACCATTCTTCTACTAATTGAAATCTTTTTATGTTTCTCTAGATTTCTTACATTCTCTACTCTTCGTTATTAGCCTTAGATATAGCCTTTAATGACCTTTTTGGGTCTGCTTAGATAGTTGTGGGTCTATTCCAATGCTTTTTTTGTTTGCATTTCACCAATTTGATGTACAAATACATGAATTGAGTAAGGAGTATGATGGACCAACATAATATTTTGCTATAGCACATCACTCTTTGATTTTCTAAATTTCTTACATTTGTGAGCTATATTGATATTATCTTTATTTTCGCCCATTATTCAGGCAATTCTGGCAGGGTTTTGTCGAAAGTGAGCACCTTGCCAGCAGAGTTATCACATTCTGATAAATTTGAGGCATGCTCAAGTCAGCTTCATTTGGAAAGTTCAAAAAGTGAGAGGCAAAGACATCACAATCTCTGTCCTGAAGATGCAGCACAAATTTTTGATGACAAAATTCCTTTCCAGGAGAAGGTATAGATCATTAAATATTATAATACAGCCCTTCTCTGTGTTTTCCTTTTCCAAGTACCTAAGTTTATTTTAAAATTTTATTTTATCTCTTTAATTTCTACCAATACATCTGATTGCCTTTTAATATGTTATTTTTGTATCACACTGGATAAAAAAAGGTCAGAAAAAGATAAGCCTTTGGTTGCACATGATAAAACCTTATACCTACTCCAATTGTTATAAAATTTTTTCTTATGATGGGGAATGGATTTGTTTTGATCATTGATAGCACTAGTTTATGTAGCCTTATTTTCATACCCTTGGAATTTTTTTTATGTAGCCATGCAGAAGAAGGTTACCATGTGTCCAAAGGCACCTCCTCCTTTTGAGGACTAGGGGAGGGTAAGATCAATTTTTTATAACCCTTCCAGTGCATATGTTGACAACAAAAAGGAATTCTATTTGATAATACGTAAACTAGAGTTGAAGTTCGATAAAGAGCAGCTGCTGCTACGCATAGAAACCACACCTTGACTGGAATTTTTTGGATGCTAAATGTTCTTACAGGGAAGAGAATCTTCTCCATTATCTTAACTAGTGCAGGCAACATGCACTTCACTTATGTCTTTATAAGAAATAACATTATGTTCTAAAGGTTATATTCAACATTTCAACTATCACTGTTTGCTTTAGATTCAGCTTTCCTTTAAGCAAGTGTACTGAAACTTTTGTTGAACTTTGCAGCTTAAATTGTTGAACAGGATAGCTACTGTCAAAGATGATGGGACTGTAGAATTTGAAGTTCCAGGTGATGTTGGACCGGAATCTCTTGGTGTTGGTTCCAAAGACATGTACGACACGGTTAATGATGAACCTCTTGATGCCACAGACCTTCAGTACATGCCGCCAATGCAGATAGTGATGCTCATTGTTGGTACACGTGGAGATGTGCAGCCATTTATAGCAATAGGAAAACGTTTGCAGGTACTGAGACTCTTAGTATCTCATGATTTTTTTTTTCTTTCTTCTTTACTCATGTTGTTATTAATGAAATCATTAATATCAAAATAATCAGTATTATCTTTTTTACGGAGCCTTTTATGTTTGTCCAAGATTTTTACTGTGAGTGTAGTCTTTCACAACTCCCTCCCATCTCAAATTTCCAAACAAATCCTTCAATCGGGTGCCAATCTGTATAGCAGTCCATTCTGTATGTACAGTCACACATACAATCTATACTTATACTGTATGGATTGCCATATGGTACAGATGATTACTGCTTATGATCCTTGATGGTATCCCTATTTGCAAGTCTGAATCTTCCTATCTAAACTTGGGGCTTTTGTTTTTGAGGAAGTCAGATCGAGAAATGAAGAACTAGAACATGGGAAGCTACCAACTGTTGTATCTCAGGGTAAGTGGTTGCTCTAATACCATATTAGAATTTTAGGAATAGATGCAAGAGGGAAAAAGAGAAAAGAAGAGAGAAAATGGAATAGCTTTTAACCAGATTTAGGTACACTCATCTTTTATTACTGTTAGCGCAAAATAGACAACATTACTTTTATGAATTTTTAACTTCAAGCCAATATTTTTATTCAAGGAAATCCATTTTTGTAAATGAGAATACAAAATAAACATGCCTTTATATATGTATATGTATGTATATAAACATATGTGTGTATGTATATATGTACATATGAGGTATATGTTGCGCATGAACAGTTGACAAGGGTAGTTGACATTTCTATAAAAAAATGGATTCTTGATATGGCAACATTTCAAATGTTCTTTAAGTATGAAGAGTTCACAAACTTACCTATGAGAGTTTAAGCACCTGTAGTGGAATGGTATTTTTGTTTTGATTGTTATGCAAGCAAAACATTTGCATTAAAGCTTAAACAATGACAGTGTACAGCTTACACATGCAATTTCTAAGTTGCAAATAAAAATTTTGAAAGCCACATATTGGCAGTATTTGATTGTTGGGAAAAAAGCACATATCTACAAAACAAAGTATAAATGATTACTTTTAGCATTCTAGAGGTGTCGAATAAGGTGTAGTTAGGGCATGGAGATTGGTTTTGAGGGTGTGATGGTTTCTCACCTTCAATTTGCTAATGACATGATTTGCTTTCTTGAGGAAAACATAGATTGTTTTAAAAGTGTTCTTTCTCTTCTTCAAATTTTTGAACATTTATCTGGGTTTGGGGTTACCTTAGCTATAGTGCAGTATAATAGGAATTAATTTGGATAGCAGTTCATTAGGTGTTTACTCGTCCCTGGATGGTTGTCTCATTCAAGATTACCCTTTAATTTATTTAGGGATACCCTTGGGTGGCAATCCTCATTTTGTTTCCTCTTCAAATTTTTGAACATTTATCTAGGTTTGGTAACCTACCCTTGGGTGGCAATCCTCATTTTGTTTCCTCTTCAAATTTTTGAACATTTATCTAGGTTTGGGGTTACCTTAGCTTAAGTGTAGTATAATAGGGATTAATTTGCATAGCAGTTCATTAAGTGTTTACTCGTCCTTGGCTGGTTGTCTCATTCAACATTCCCTTTTAACTTATTTAGGGATACCCCTAGGTTGCAATCCTCGTTTTGTTTCTTTTTGGGATCCTGTTATTTTTAAGGTGTCTAAACGGTTAGCTGGGTGGATGGGCTAATTTTTCTGTTGGTGGTAGAATCACTCTTCTTAACTATTGTCATTCAAGTATTCTTATTCATTATTGCTTTATGTTTAAGATTTTGGTAAGGTTGGCGAATATTTTACAGCACTTATTCGGGATTTTCTGTGGTCGGGAGATTGTGAAAGTAAGAAAGATCATTTAATTAACTAAGATATTTGTTATAAGCCAAAATCAGAAGGTGGTTTGGGTATTGCTAAGTTGGTGTCCAAAAATAATAGAAGCGAGAATGGGATGAAATTTAGAATTGAAAAATGAAAATCAGCAAGAGAAAGAACACATGTATCGAGGTTTGGCTCAAACTAGTCTATGTACTCACTGGAGAGATCAAAATTCACTATCATGTTTTTGGAGAAAGTACAAGTGTTTGACTTAAAAAACATATCAAACCCTAAGGCTATCTACCTTTATATAATGGGTCCTTCCGTTTTGTGAACTAAAACTTATTTTTCGGGTCATTCTCGGGTCGTAATTATCAAATGGGTCGAATTGCAAAACTTTGATCCGACTAGATACAAGACAAAAGACAAGCTTTGGTGGGAAAATGGTTATGACGCTTTCCTTAAGAACCTGATTCACTTTTGCATATGGTGATTAAGAGAAAGTTCGACCTCCGTCAGAATGGGTTGGATACCAAAATTGGTATAACTAACCCTTAGAAGTTCATCTCTCAATGTATCTCCCTTCTTTTGTCCGCTACTTAATTTTAACGCTGGTGGTGGTACTCATATTCGTTTTTAGGAGGATTTTTAGATAGGAAATGTGATGAAGAACGGAGAAATAGAATTTCGGAGTTGTAATTTAATTGTATTTAAATTATGTAATATTAGAGTTATGGATAAAATTAGTAATATTTTATTATAATTAGTAGTTATTAGTCTTGTTTTATTAGGACTTTGGCTTTATTTTTTGTTAGTAGGGTTTTCTTTCTATTAGGACTCTAAGTATGTTAGTAGGGTTTTCTTTCTATATAATGACTGCTAGATTTACATTGTTTTTTTGAAGTTGTTGAGGAATTTATAAAATAGTCCCTTGCGATTTGTCCTTTTCGATTAAAATACTTATTGGTTTTGCATCAACATGTACTCATTATCCAATCTATAATTATGTCTCATATAATTCATTGTCTCCATCCTATAGAGATTTTTTCTCTTTTTTGTCCTTTGTATCGATTCTACAGAGTGAGAAGGAAGCACTTATTAAACCTAAATGGAATGATGTCACAGTTGAAGGAATGAAATCCTTTTCCAAAAATGATACTTGGAACTTACTAGCCTTCCTAAGAAAAAAAGATTAGTTATAAATAGATCTTTACCATTAACAGTAGAGCTGATGGGATAGTTGAAAGATACAAAATGAGACTAGTTGCTAAGAGATTCACTCAAACTTAGGTGGGTTATCAAGAGACTTTTGCTCTTGTTGCTATAATGAATTCCATTAAAGTTCTTATCTCTTATGCTGTCAATCTTGGTTGGGATTTGCAGCAACTAGATATGAATAATGTATTTTTGCATGGAGATCTTGCTGAGAAAGTTTACATTGAGATTGCTCCTAGTTTTTCTTGTCAGAAAACTGAAGGAAAAGTATACAGATTGAATAAGCCTTTATATTGTCTCAAACTGTCTCCTAGAAGTTTGATAAATTTAGCAGGGCTATATTATCTTTTGGGTATCAACAAAGTGGTGTTGATCACATTATGTTTGTTAAACATTGCCATCAGAAGATTACTATTCTTATTATTTATGTTGATGATATAGTTGTGACAGGATATAATCTTCTGGAAGTGGCCAAACTAAAGAATCACTTGGCTAGAGAGCTTGAGATAAAGGACTTGGGCAAGCTGCGCTACTTTTTGGGAATTGAAGTAGCTCGGTTTGAAAAAGATTATTTTCTTATCCCAGAGGAGAATATGTTCTTGACCTTTTGGAGGATTGGTATGCTTGGATGTAGGTTTGTTGATACACCTATTGAAACTAATCTCAAGTTGCAGAATGGTGATGAAGAGCGTGTTGATAGGGAGAAGTTACTAGAGATTGATTGGGAAGTTAATTTATCTATCTTACACTCTCCCAAACATAACTTATGCTGTCAGTATAGTGAGTCAATTTTTCCATGACCCCCATTTCACTCACTTAGATGCAGTTTATTACATAATGATATACTTGAAGTCTTCCCTAGAAAGGGACTTTTGTGTGAGAATCATGGAAGCTTAAAGATTCAAGCATATATCGATGCAGATTGGACTAGGTCACTTGATGATAGGAGACTCACATCGGGATATTGCAACTTTGCTGGTGGAAATCTAGTTTTATGGAGAAGTAAGAAGTTGACTGTGGTTGCCAAACTAAAGGCAGAAGCAGAGTATATAGCAGTGGCACGTGGAACTTGTGAGTTGTTGTGGCTAAATAAGCTAATGCAAGGTCTTAGGCTAGCTTGGGAAAGACCTCTTATGCTTTAATGTGACAACACTGTTGTTGTTAGCATAGTCTTCTAGCATGATATGACAAGACACATTGAGATTGATAGACACTTTATGCCAGATACGAGATTAATTTGTATATTTTCTGTAAAACCTGAGAATCAGCTTGTTGATATGGTGTAGATACAAGGGATGTTTGTGTCTTTACCTTTGAGGAGTCTATATAGGTTGTAATTGTTAGAACAATACAACAATATATTCTTTCTAAATTTCAACTCGAGGTATCTTTTGTATTGTTTTATTTTTAGAATAGATTCTCTATCTCTCTTTCTAGTTTTCTTTTTCTCATTGTTGTGTCTATGTGGTTGGTCTCTGGAAGAAATCTTAACATGACTTAAAAATAAATCTGGCTTCCGATTTTAGATCGCCCAAGTAGCGTTCAGGCCATTCCCATGATGCCCCAAGGAATAGTTTTGTGAACCAGAAGTCTTACCTCATCCTGTTGAACTTACTGGTCACTAAACTGCAGTACTACTGTATCGAAAATAAATAGTATGGATGCAATTAGTGATTATCAGTTTTAAAATACAACATACAAGATGCTCAGTTACCGTCTATCCAAAAAAAGGATGCTCAGTTACCATATAATTCCATCAACTTTTGGTTTATAACTCTTAAAGTTGTTTTTGAATAATGCTGAATATATTTATATAATTCCTTGTATTTTTCCCCATTTGGTTTTGAGTCTTACATGGTGGTCTGCTTCCTAAGTACATTTGACTGCACTCCCTTTGGTGTATTTTAGACTTTATGTACTCATTATTTACCCAAATTGAAGAAAATAGGTTTATTCATTAGTCAGTAGATCTTTAGTTATGGGGTGGTCGTGCTGTGGGAATGCCCATTGGAACTCATTCAAAGTCTATCTGTTAGATATCAGTTCTCCTACTGGTTCGTTCAACTATTTGTGCAATTTCTGGTTTGCCACATTGGTTTGGCTGCATGTCTGGTTAAGATGGAATGCTTTGTTTCTCTCAGTTCAAGTTCCTGCATCCCAGTGTCAGCTACTATATGTATTTATGATTTTGTTTCTTTCCATTTCCTCATGTTAATTAAATCTGTTTGTTGACAGTACAAGTAAGTTGCATGGGTGACACTCCTCCCCATTTTCTTAGAGAAATGGTTGATGATAACTTGTTCAGCTTAGCAGTATTTGAAAAAATATGTGATACGAAAACTTTAATGTTTTCTAATATAATTTCACCATGTACAATATCACTGAGGACAAAATTGAGGTTCCTTATAAAATGTTTGTTTGTAGGACTATGGCCATCGCATTAGACTGGCAACTCATTCCAATTTCAAGGAGTTTGTCTTGACAGCTGGATTGGAGTTTTATCCTCTAGGCGGCGATCCAAAAGTTCTTGCTGGGTGTACGTACTGTATACCTATATGAGGTGTTTCTGTGATTATTTTTTGAGTGATAATTAATTATGTGTGATCACCTTCTATGTTCTAAATTTATCATCTCTTATAATGTGCTTGTATCTCTCATTCTTGTTTTTGCAAAGCACTCTACTCTTTAATTTCTCCAACTGATGATCTTATGATGCATTTGAGATCTTGCCATGTTGATTTCTTGACGGTTGACAAAATGACATGATTATTGAGAAAGTTACCTTTAATTGTAAAACATTTATATATCTATATCGTTTCTGCGTGGCTGAATTTACTAAATGGACATATGGAGCAATGATGGATGACTGTGATACATGCTTTTAGCGTACCCAGTGGCTCTGTTGGGAAATGCTTAAAAGAGTGAAGATACATTATAGTGATGTTCAGATTACTTATCCCTTGTTTAGATTTCACTTATCACCATTAAACTATTCTGGACCCAATTCTTCAGAATTCATATTTTAAACATTTAGGGCTATAAAACTTACATGTCTATGGGATCTTTGGTATGAAGCCTGGTAGGTACCACTCATTGTTTGACTTCCATTCTGCTGACAATATCTTGATCCATACTATTGGGATAACTCCTACCTGTTTAGCTGTTTAGAAACTTAGTTATGCGGATTCATTTAACTTTTCACATCTGCTTCTTACATTTTGTAATTCATAGTTTTTGACATTTTGTTAAATGTGAACTAGTTAGTAGGCAATGTTAGGAAAAGGATCATAGTTACCGGGATCTCTTGACCCCCTGCGTTCCGCGTTCCAGAATTTCGTTCCGGGATCGTGATTCTTTTGTATACTGGGATCATTGTTGTTCGCGATCTAAATCATTAAAACTAGTGACCCAAAATTTTAAGATTTTTTACCTAGAAAATGGGAAAGTATGATTACAATTTCAACCTATATCAATTATTACTTATTTCCTTTATATATATATATATATATATATATATATATATATATATATGTATTTATATAATTAATAGGTTATTATCTTTCTTGTACCATAAATTAAATATTATATATTTTATTCATTTAGTAGAATTTAATGTGAAGTACACTACTAAAATATGGTAAAGTGGCCCAAATAAGTACTTCAAGCGTATCACGTCCTGAAATAGTAAACCAACTAAACCTACACCCATTGTACCATGATTTTAGCTAGGTAGCGTACCCCGTACCCGTACCCGTTCCTGTACCACGTTTCAGAACGTACCGCGATCCTGGTAACTATGAAAAGGATAGAGTGCGGTGCATTGTGAAGCCCCAATTTCCTAATGTTTTTCCCGTGCATCCTTGTGTGAGAATGCTTGCGTGTCTGATATGTGTTGAATGCCTAGTATGTTTTGAGTTCTGCTCATGAATTTGCTGTTACCATTGGTATATTTTTTTCACTTTATATTTATCTATACTTTTGCTAGTGTTGGGAGTACTGGAAACTGAATCAACCTCTTCTACAGGATGTTCAAAACATATATCACTCTGCTTTCATGGATATCATGTGTAAAGTGTAAACTTGATATGCCAAATCATGAATATCAAATTCTCTGTTTTTATTTCTCTCTTGATGTTTTAAAATCTTTCTTGTATAGATATGGTGAAAAACAAGGGCTTCTTGCCATCAGGACCTTCTGAGATACCGGTTCAACGAAATCAAATGAAAGAGATCATATATTCTTTGCTTCCAGCTTGCAAAGAGCCTGATATTGATTCTGGTATCCCTTTCAAAGTGGATGCCATTATTGCCAATCCCCCAGCATATGGTAAGTGTTTCTCTGCTGTGCTGGTGATGAAGTGTTGAAGGCCACTAACTTAAAAGTCAAAATGATGGTTAAGAGCCCATAATTTGGTCTTACTCTTTGGCATGCCCCTTTATATGTAAGCCCAATCGGGGATGATAGTGTGGACAAAGCACAGCCTTCAAACTGATCCTCTAACTTGATATGCTGAAAGCAGGTTTCACATAGGACTGTGTTAGACTATTAGATATGGTTGTGGTTTTGAGAATTTATCAAGAGGCTTAATATGATTTTAGTTTACAAATGAGATGACAATGCAAGATCTTTGTGGTAGCACTGGTGAGATGTGCTTTGTGACTTATGTGAAAAAAGAAGCAGTATTTTATGCGTGGAATAACTGTTTTGCTAAGGATTTGAGTAGAGCTCACTACTAAAAGGTAGTCCATAGGACGACAGATCCCAATCCTTAGCATAACCACACCAAATTGCCCCTAAAACTGATGTGGGTCCCCAGTCCCTACACTTCAGAACCAACGTCCACAGTGGACTGAGCAGCATCCTCGCTATGTTAAGACAGGTAGCCATTTTTGCTTCCTCATCACCTGTAACAGGTGGAGACTGAGCAGTGCTTTCATTTTGTCTGGCACACAGCCCTTTTATGCCTCCTCATGCTAGAGTCAAGTTCATCAGCAGGGGTTAGCTCTGATATCAATGTTAATGATCGAGTATAATTCATCCCAAACTAGCTCAGAGGAGGAGGGACCACAAATTCTTAATATACCCATACCAGGTTGCCTGCCTAACCAATGTGGGACATCACTCACCAATTATTTTAGACTTTTGGCTTCTGACATCAGGACCCTAACAGTCTGGCCTAGTTACAGGAGCAACAGCCAGGTGGCCTATAATTTTGTTTTTAACATATTTTTATCAGAAACATCTTGTTAAGAGAGGAATAAGAAAAACAAAGAAGAGGACAAGGCTTTCCTCCTAATAGTACATTCCTGTCCCTGGGGATCCCTGGATTACCCAGTGCTGGCAGTGGTGGGTGCAGTCTGTTCACCTCGAGTTTGGTAAGGAAGAGTGGATCCAGTGGGTCTAAAAGGTCCTGCCTTCTCCAGATTCTTGGTCATCAAAGAGAATAAAATACAAGCCTCAAGCTAGAACAATGCGACTTCCAATCCCTATGATTAATAACCAAAGGCACCTTTTCACAAATGTACACAACACCAAAGGAAAGCTAGAAAAACAAACCTAAGTTGTTTGCACTATCTCTGGAAAAAGCTAGAAAAACAAACCTAAGTTGTTTGCACTATCTCTGGAAATATTCTTATCTGAATATCACTTAGCAGATGACACTTGCACCTCACAAAATTATTAGATAATGTAATATATGATGTAATAGCTCCATTGACTGCAAACATCTTACCAATGAAGAGCTATCGGAAACACTTGAATCATTGATGTTTCTGCTAATGGATTCAGCCTAAAATTATCTTCCATGCTAGATCACTGCCTTCATTTTCCTCTGATTGGCATGCTTACACATTCACCCCAAACAATCTTTTTCCTTGTCAAATCGTTAGTTTTCATTTTCTTTCCTGATTATTCCAGTCCCATTTGACATTCTCCATTAGATACGGAATAAGAAGGGTCATCTATTCATAAAATAATTATTCCTAGATGGTTCTGGGA
The DNA here is from genome assembly GCA_029379385.1 of Quillaja saponaria. Lineage (NCBI taxonomy): Eukaryota > Viridiplantae > Streptophyta > Magnoliopsida > Fabales > Quillajaceae > Quillaja > Quillaja saponaria. Next base: position 3,413,448 of record CM055615.1, on the reverse strand, counting down.
GAAAGAATTGATATGGCCATCCTACCCTTCTTTTCTATGAGATAAACAGGTGCTGATATTGAATGCCTTTTCTGCACTCTAGTATTAAGTATTAACCATTTAATATGCTGCTTTAGGGCACACACATGTGGCGGAGGCACTAAAAGTACCAATACATATATTTTTCACGATGCCATGGACGTAAGTCTTGTTTGGGTAATTTAATCTTTCTGAATCATATATATATATATATTTAGGTCTACTTCTACAGTTTACTGCTTTATATTTTCTTCATATTTCTTTCGAGTTGGTTGTAAAAGTATTGGTTCGCGTTGCATGTATTTTGTCTTGTCCCGCCAGGCCAACGAATGAATTTCCGCATCCTTTGTCTCGTGTAAAACAACCTGCTGGTTATAGGGTGAGCTCATTGATTATGCTATTTTGTTATATCTGTAATATGTAAATTGTCATTTCCCCTTCCTCTCTTGGGATTGTCATTGTTTTGCTAATTTGGAAATGCATATAATTTCTTCAGCTGTCGTATCAAATTGTTGACTCTTTGATTTGGCTTGGAATACGAGACATGATTAATGATCTCAGGAAGAAAAAGCTGAAGCTACGACCTGTCACATATTTGAGTGGTTCACACTGCTCTGATCTTGATGTGCCACATGCATACATCTGGAGTCCTCACCTTGTTCCAAAACCAAAAGGTTTGCTTTATATCTCAATCTTATTTGTTCTAATTGTAGTTATTAGTATATGCAATCTTTCATCTATTAGATTTCATGTCAAAGCACCAGAATTATTGTGGTCCACAATAATTACCAGTATTTTGTGGTTTATAAGCATATCCTTTGAGAAAACTGTTAGAGTATATGTTTAGTGTTCAGTCCCACATTTTTTAGATGTGGCAGTCTTCTGTTATTGTTTTAATATAAGTAAAGGTTATGGTGTATTATTAATTCAATCAAACTACAACCCTTTTCTCATTCTATTTGTTTAACAAAAACAAATAAAACATCAGTATAAGTTATTCTCTATTCAGTTTCTTTTGTTGTATTTTTAAGTCATACTTCTTTTAAATTAGACTTCTCCCCTTTGCCCAAGATAAGCTCCAAAACTCCGGTAAGGTATTCTTGGACTTGACAATAGTTGAACTTGAATGAATAGTGTTAACATGTTTTTTAATTCTAGCTTATAATCTTGTCTAGATCCTTGTTCAGTTGTTTAATTGGAAAGGTAAATTGACAAGTATAGTGCTTGAAACAACATGCTGTGCTTCAGTAAGTTGAAAGAACTGTTACAGGAGGATCCCAATTTCTGCGTTTTGTGGTTTTGCCTTTGCAGATTGGGGGCCAAAGATTGATGTGGTTGGTTTTTGCTTTCTTGATCTTGCATCAAATTATGAACCTCCTGAATCACTGGTGAAGTGGCTGGAAGCTGGTGAAAAGCCTATTTATATTGGATTTGGTAGCCTTGTGAGTTTTCTTATTTCTATGATATATTGGATCCATTCCTATAAGATTTCTTATAGTTATAGCCTGCTTGGTAAATTTATGTTGGAGAGTGAGTACAAAATGATTGCAGATTTGCAGTGTACCTTCCAGATGGAATTGTGCTTGTGCATGTCATTGTTCAACTTTAATCTGTATGTTGTACAATGTACATAAAGATTTTTCTTAATTTATATCATAAGACTGGAAACTAAAGGGACTCTCTAAACTAGTTTTTGAGGAATCAAATGGTCTTTCAGTTTTTTGCATGTACGTTCATTGGTTGACACGGAGAAAGCACTTGAAAGATGTAGTAACACGTACGTTTTTGTATTTCAGTATATTTCTCTTATTGCAGAAGACTCAATATATACAGCTTAGGAACTAATTACAAGGGAGAAAATCTCTCCAAATCTTACCTAAAATAAAACACCACAAATCTCTCCTAATCACCCATAATTACTGACCCTTAATTCTAGGGATTTGATTAGCTACAATCTCTCCATAGGTCAACTAACAGATTATAACAAGATAATAATAAACTTAAATACTAACAACACCCCCCCCCTCAAGCTGGGTCATAAATGTTAATGAGACCCAGCTCGGAAATCATTGCTTCAAACATAACTCTTGATAAAGCCTTAGTAAAGACATCTGCTGTCTGACTTGCTGTGGGAATGTATAACAACTCCACAGTCTTGTCTTCAATCCTTTCTTTGATGAAATGTCGATCTATTTTGACATGCTTCGTTCTATCATGGTGCACCGGATCTTTGGCCATGCAAATGGCAGACTGGTTGTCACACAGAATGGTTACCGGTTCCTTGATTTCCATCTTCAGCTCCCTTACTAATTCTGACTTGCGCAACAGCTGTTTGCTTTTTACTCTTCCAACTAACTAGGTTTCCATATAGAAATGCACAATATCCTGAGGTGGACCTTCGGTCTATTGGGTATCCAGCCCAATATGCATCTGTAAATATTTTCAAGTCTCTGTCTGTGTTTTTCTTGAAATATAAACCTTTGCCCGGTGCCATTTTTAAGTATCTTAATATCCTATACACCCCATTTAGGTGCTCTTCTCTAGGATCGTTCATAAATTGGCTTAGTACACTAATGGAATGGCTTATGTCTGGACGAGTATGAGATAAATACAGCAGTCTTCCAACTAATCTCTGATATCTTCCTTTATACACAGCAGCACTGTCACCATTAACATTGAACTTCGCAGTTTGTTCCATTAGTGTCTCACTAGGTTTGCAATCTAGCATATTGGTTTCCTTTAACAAATCCAAATTGTATTTTCTCTGTGAAACTGAAATACCTTTGCTGGTTCTTCTTATCTCCATGCCTAGGAAGTATCTTAACTCTCCAAGATCCTTGATTTCGAACACATGTGCTAGATAGCTCTTCATCCGCTTGATTTCATCCTCACTATTTCCAGTTAGGATGATATCATCAACATAAACACTCAAAATAACCTTTTTACCGTCTGAGAGGTGGTTTATAAACAGAGTATGATCTGCATTACTCTGCCTATACCCAACTTCTGTTACAAGCTTTGTAAACCTCACAAACCATGCTCTTGGAGACTGCTTGAGTCCATAAAGGGACTTCTGCAGTTTACAAACTTCTCCTACCTTTGTTGTTTTTTTCTAAACCTGTTGGAACATCCATATACACCTCTTCCTCAAGTTCTCCATTCAAGAAGGCGTTTTGCACCTCCATTTGATGTAGTTTCCAGTCCAAGTTTGCAGCTAGAGATAGTAATACCCGAGCAGTATTAAGTTTAGCCTACAGGAGCGAATTTCTCCGGATAATCTATGCTATATGATTGGGTGAACCCTTTTGCTACTAGGCAAGCCTTAAACCTATCAATACTGCCATCTGCCTTGTGTTTGATGGTAAATACCCATTTGCTGCCTACTGTTTTCTTCCCCACAGGTAGTTGAATGATCTTCCACGTTTCATTTTTCTCTAAGGCATCTAACTCCTCTTTTACTGTCTTTCTCTATCGTGAGTCTTTCAAAGCTTCATGAACTGTGGCAGGAATTGTAGCTTCTGTCAGATTTGTAGTGAATGCTTTAAAGCCGGCTGAAAGTTTTCCATAGGAGATATAATTTCCTATAGGATACCTGGGCTGGTTCCTGCATGCTCTAACCCCTTTTCTTAGAGCAATAGGTAAGTGTAAATTAGCATCTTCAAAAAATTCCTCACTTACCACTTCCTCAGTTTCAATACCCCGGTTATCTATTATGACTTCTTGGTAGTTTTGAGGCATCTGTACAGATTCTTCTCCTCTTTGAGCTTTATTCCTGCGCTAATAGACAAGTAATTTTGGTTCTGTGTGTGTTTTAAGGTTACTATGTTCCTTTCTAGGTTCTGTATTTAGGCTGTTTTGTTGCTCTTCAGGTTCTGTCTCTCTAGTTTGTGTATTTTCCTCTTCAAAATGACTCTGTTTGCTCACTGTACTCTCGGGTTCAATCGGTTCAAAGAGATCTAGAGCTGGACTTGGTGATCTTAACTCACTCTCCTGATTTTTAGGATAAAACGGATGATTCTCAAAGAAGGTAACATCCATAGAAACAAAAAACCTTTTCTTCTTAGGAGAATAACACTTATACCCTTTTTGACTTGCAGAGTACCCTAGAAAAATGCACTTTAGTGCTCTAGGATCAAGTTTATTTCTGAACCGAGCATGTATGTGAACAAATGCAGTGCATCCAAACACCATAACAGGAATATGTAAGATTAATGTGTTGGTTGGGAATGACATTTGTAGAGTCTGGATAGGTGTTTTGAAGTTTTGAAGTTTAGAACTCTAGATGGAAGCCTATTGCTCAAGTAAGTAGCTGTTAGAACAGCCTCACCCCAGAAATATTTAGGGACATTGTTTTCAAACAGGAGTGATCTCGCTACCTCTAGAAGATGTCTATTTTTCCTCTCCGACACCATTTTGTTGTGGTGTGTCTACGCATGAACTTTGGTGAATAATACCTTCTTTTTCAAAAAGTTCATTTAAGAGAGACTTAAAATATTCTGTCCCATTGTCAGTTCTAAGAATTTTGATTTTGGTTTGAAATTGGGTAAGAATCATTTTGTGGAAATTTTGAAACAAACGAGTAACATCAGATTTTTCTTTCATAAGATATACCCAAGTAACCCTTGTGTGATCATCAATAAATAAAAAGAACCATTTTGAACCTGAAATGTTATTGACTCTCATAGGCCCCCAAACATCACTATGTATCATAGAAAAAGGATGAGTTTGTATTTGTGGATGAGATTGGTATGTGTTTCTAGTGTGCTTAGATAACATGTAAGTTTCACAACTAAATGAGACTTTCATTTTATTGATACTCAATGAAGGAAAAAGTTTCTCAAGATACATTAAGCTTGGATGACCTAATCTAAGATGCCATAGTTTCACTGCATCTTTATTTTGAAAATTGACTTGTAAACCTAACTTAGCACACTCACTAGAATGTCTATCAGCACTAGATGTTACTCGCAGAAGATAGAGTCCGAATTGATTCTTAGCACTGCCAATCGTCCTCCCAGATTTCCGGTCCTGAAATTTGCATAAATCACCAGAAAAATTAATTAGATAGGGTCTGTCCTTAGTCATTTTATTTACGGACAGAAGATTACATCTCAAAGTTGGAACAAATAAACAGAATCCAACGTTAAGTCATTTGATATAACCACCTTTCCAACTTCTTTCACCTTAGATATTGATCCATCAGCAATTTTTACGCTCAAATCATCATTAACATCTTTATATTCAAAAAATAGACTTGAATCACCTGTCATGTGGTCTGAGGCACCAGAATCTACAATCCAGACCTTCTCAAAATCAATTTTAGCTACTACAGCATGTAAGGAATTACCTTTCTGAGCTACAGCCCCAGTGCCTATGACTGTAGAATGGGAATTTGCAGAACCTGTTTGTGTTGTCAGCCTCTGAATTATCTCCAACAGCTCTCGGTTTGTAGGTTCAGGAGTACTAGACTTAGCAGAGGCAGTTGCTTGATGAGCATGGCCTTCTCGGTATTGACCTTGCTTCCTAGGTCTCCAATCTGCAGGTTTTCCATGGATGTGCCAGCACTTCTCTCGGGTATGTCCTGGTTTCTTACAATGATCACACCATGGACGTCCTCCTCTTCTTGATTGTGAATCATTTAAACCGGAGTAATTACCTCTAACCAGCAAAGCAGAGCTTTCAGAATTGGAACCATCACTAGAGCCAGGGCGTAAAATACTTCCCATCATAACCTTGCGTTTGCTTTCCTCTCTTTTCACGTCTGCAAACACACTCCTAACCTTAGGTATAGGTCTGCTGGCTAGAATCCTTCCCTGAACATCATCTAGGTCTCAGTTCAAGCCATAGAGAAACTTGAACACATGTTTTTCCTCCATGATCTCCTTGTATTTCTGACTGTCTTCAGTACATCTCCAGGCTGTCTTCTCGTACATATCTAATTGTTGCTAGTAGCGGGCTAGAGTAGTGTAGTATTGAGTCACCGTCATGTCTCCTTGCCTTAAGTCATGTATGAGACCTTCTATTCCAAAGATTTCAGCCTTATTGTCAATATTTGAATAGTTCTCCTTAGCAGCTTCCCATATCTGTGCTGCTGTTTCGAATAGAAGAAAATCTTGACTCAACTCGACTGTCATGGAGTTTATTAGCCATAACATCACCATATTGTTTTCAACATCCCATTTTTTGTATTCTGCTGACTTCTCATCTGCAGGTTTGTTCACTCTGACAAGATACTCATACTTTCCTTTTCCACTCACGAACATTCTCACAGATTGAGACCACTGAATGTAATTGTGGTCATTGAGTTTGTGGATGGTGATGGGAAGATTTGGGGATATTATTGTTTGATTCGATCTGGCCGACTCCTCCATTGTTATGTGAAGGAGACGGTCCAGTTTGGGATGAACCACAAGATGGACTAGTATTCATAACGTGTTTTAAGCGGAATGCTCTGATACCATGTAGTAACACGTATGTTTTTGTATTTCAGTATATTTCTCTTATTGCAGAAGACTCAATATATACAGCTTAGGAATTAATTACAAGGGAGAAAATCTCTCCAAATCTTACCTAAAATAAAACACCACAAATCTCTCCTAATCACCCATAATTACTGACCCTTAATTCTAGGGATTTGATTAGCTAAAATCTCTCCATAGGTCAACTAACAGATTATAACAAGATAATAATAAACTTAAATACTAACAACAAAAGACGATAATGCCCTGGAAATTCTCTTCTGTTCTTTTGGCACTAGGAAGTCATCCGTATAGGATGGTTTTTCATTCATGTACTTTGATCATGCCTCATTGTTCATCCTGGCAGCTAGCAGTCTAGTGCACTAGTCACCTACTGCATTATTATGTCTTGCAGTAGTGCTGAACTGTTTCCTTCCTTGTGTTTAGTTCCATTCAGTGCATTATTATGTCTTGCAGCAGTTGCAAACTGGTTTCCCACCTTGGGCCGTGGTACCATTAAACTGCTTAACAATTTCAGGATAAACAGAAAGATTAAATTCTTTAACTGATTTGATTTAGCACCTACCCTGTGTGGGGAATTTCTGAACTTACAAGTGCTGACTATTCCAAGCGTAGAAAAAGGTATTAGATCCAGTTATTTGTGTGAGAAGAAAAATACTGAGAGCTCTTGTTGCACTAAGTGTTTATCTCGCTTGTCTTTGCCCCCTGTCTTTTCTGGACTTTCTGGTTTAGGCTTTTGCTGAAAATTGTTGACAAAAAGTAAGTTTCAACACAGAGTAGGGCCTGAGGTTCAAATCCATCCATCAGAGTGCATAATTGGTATCTCAAAAGAAAAAAAAAAGGCCACTACTAGAAGTCTAAAAACACAAAAACATGTTAAATATACTTTTCTCCATTCGGTTCCAACAAATCCAGAAACCTAAAGCGAAGAATTATCTTTAACCAAATGGGACCTTAAAGAATGAGATACACAGTTGTTCGGTATTAGTTTGGAACAATGCTGACCATTTTACTACCCCCAAATGAGCCAGATTGTGGTGGGTTCTGTTCCATTTCAACAAAATATGTGACCCCGAAACATGTTTCAAGAAATCAAGGAACGAAGATACATAAGCATTAAACCATTGGAACAGTTTGAAGTCTTGACTGGTCTTTTTTATCTTTATTCTATTATCTGTATTTGTTTTATGCAATGATTATATATTTTTGCATGCATATATGTGTAAAATACCCTAGAAGAGTCACTTCAACGGTACCACAACCCTAACTAGAGTTCCAAGTTCTAACTAAGCCTACCCCCATTCTACAACTTATAAACCAAAGTGCCTTCAACAACTGCAGACCACAAAATAGGTGACACTGGTCTGGAACAATGAGATCATGTTCCATGTTTGATCATTTACCTTTAGATGTATTATGGGTAGTATATTCATTTCCAACAAGGTGGCTGATGCATGGAACTGCCACTAATGTGCAACGAGGTAGAAATTCCTATTCATGTAAATAGTGATATAGTGGATTTAGTGAAGACTTGTGGTCGCCAGGTCTGTATGCAGACTGTCACTGACACGCCATCATGACTTGTCTAGTACTCTAGTTTATGTAAGGCTCTCTTGGTTTTGTGCATTTTCTTTTGAGTGATTTGGTGTGTGGTTAGATCATAATGCCAAGATTTTAAGGAATATTGTTGTCACATGATCTTTTGTAGGCCTTAAATTAGTGAATCCTTGTGGCCAAGGGATCAAGGTAGCTAGCTCTTCAAATATATAAAATAGAGAAGTCAAAACTTGACAGATTGCAGAAACTTCATTGTTCATTCTTCTATTCTATTAATTATGAAAAGCCAAGGAAACTATGGGGGAAAGACTGTTAAGTCCTTAAGTCTTGTTATGTTTAAGCAGATTGGATTCTCTCATAATAACACAAGGAGTTGCACTGTTGATGGGGTATTCGGTTTCGCTGATTGATTCTCTCAAAATAATACTCCTTACATATTTTATAAAGTATATGCTTGTTATTACTCAGTTATTTAAAAGTACTATGACTATGAGGGCATTTAGTTTCAACATATGGGCTTCTTTTCCCATTTTTATTATCATGAGGTATTTTGGTTCATCCCTTTTGATTGATTTGGTGGTTGTGTTGTACATATTTTGTGGTGAACTGGGATATTGTATCTTAAGTTTATTGACAAGTAACCACAACTGCTTCCAACTTCAGTTAATCTTGAGCACCCAGAATGATATTTAATTATAAAAACAAAATCTTTATAGAATGGAGTGTCCAAAAGAATGGTACTATTTTTGTTTCCTGCTGGCTCACCGCACTGATACATATGCTGTTTGTATGGTGTTTATTCTAAATTCTACTCTTCCTTTCATTTCAGCCTGTTGAAGAACCGAAGAAAATGACTCAAATAATTGTAGAAGCATTGGAGAAGACTGGACAGAGGGGCATTATTAATAAAGGATGGGGTGGTCTTGGGGATTGTAAGACTTAGTGATGATATTGTAGTTTCTTTCTTTTACTATACTTACAATTTGAGTTGTCTTCTTCTCCTACTAAATTATGTTTCTTGCCAGTGGCAGAACCAAAGGACTTCATATACTTATTGGATAATGTTCCTCACGACTGGCTTTTCTTACAGTGCAAGGCTGTGGTGAGATTACTTATTCTTGTTATTTGTTCAGCAGTTTCTCTAAATACTGTAGACATTTGAAAGTTGCAATACAACCACTACATTTATTGCATGACAAATTTGTTGATAGTGCTTGGTCTGCCATTTGCCCACCCCCAACTGGGTCTGCTCATTTAGAAAGTTGGGCAAAGCTTGGCCAATGGCCCAAACAGGCCTAGCAATTGTTGTGATTTGTTTCTTCTGATGCTACATGAGGCTTGAGATTGTTGGAAGCCAAAGAGGACAAGAAAGCTCTATAAGATGTAGTCAACGAATTATATAATTAGATTGGGGATGATGAGTGCATGACTTATTTTCTAATTGCATCGCGGAGATTAATATCATCAATAATATGATTATCATAAGGTAAATTTGAAGAAGAAAAAGGAAGAGAATCTGGAGACTTAAAATTGGAAGCAGCTTGTGTTGTTTATGGAACTGAGTTCGGGATTGACTCTTGGGTGGATGTACTTTTGATGGCTGTAGCTCTGACATTTTTATGACTATGTGTAAGCAAATCATCCTTTGCCAATCTCGTAAGACCCTTACTGCCATTAAGAGTTTCACCCTTTTCACCGTCATTCACTTTCTTAACCCTAAGTATACTTTCCTTATTTACAATATCTTCATTTTCCTTCTCCATGTTATTTTTCTCCACAAATGAATATACTACCCATAATACATCTAAAGTAACATCTATACTGACAAAATCTTCTTGGTAGGTGGGTGGTAGCACTTATATCCTTTTAAGTTATAGAATACCCAATAAAGATCTATTTTAAAGTTTTGGGATCAAGTTTGCTAATGTCCTTTCTGTGCTCATGCATGCACAAAGTAGACACATCCAAAAGCTTTAGGAGGAATAATGAATGAACAGTTACCTGGAAGAAGGTCCGAAGGAGTCTTAAAATCGAAAGCTTGTAATGGCACAAATGATAAGAAAAGCATATGAGAGAACTGCATCCCCAATAAGTTTTTGGAACATTCATAGTGAACATCAACAACCTTGCTACCTCTAATAGATGTTGCTTTTTTTTTATTTTTTATTCTACAATACTATTCTAAACAGGGGTATTAACATAACTATTTTGATGGATTATACCATGATCACAAAGATAGTTTTAGAAGGACTCCTCAGTATGCTCAGTCCAATTATTACTTTTCAAAACTTTACATTTAGCATTAAATTGAGTGCAAATTATCTTATGAAACATCTGAAAGCATTGAAACACTTTATTTTTTTGCACGCATCAGATATACCTAAGTAGTTTGACTATAACAATCAATGAAGTAACAAACCACCTTTGAGCCCACAATCATACTTCCCAATTGCTTCCAACATTTTAGCAAATTTAGGATTTTTCACACAATTAAAAGGGATAACACTTGTGTTGAAAAATTGAACTATCTTTAACATGTTTCTTTGCAAATCCTTTTTAGCCCACTGATTTATTGTTGTTAGTGTTTTGTTATTTCCAACCCCAATAGAATTCTGTACAAATATCTCTTGATTTCTTTCCTTTTCCCTTTACTTGTTTGTACAATTTCTGCCTCTTCCATATCACTTTCACTATCTTCTAAAATCCTTTTTTTGTTTTTCACTTTTCCCTTTCTAATTTATCCAAGAAAATTCTCATTTTATCTTTCACATTATCTGGAACACTTACACATGTCATTGTATCTTCTCTAATGCCTATAAGATGGTGCTTGAACTGAAAAATTTCACCAGTTCCAATCTTTGAGCAGTACTTGTATTTTACTTTTCTCTTGTTCCCTTCAACTGGGATATCGTGTTTCTAACCCAAATCAGTTCTATTTTCTGGAGCATTTTTCAACTGTTAGACCTTTCTGAACTAAATGGAGATCTTTTTTTTTTAAACAATGGGTCATCAACAAATCAAATGCACCGTCATCAAATTAACAACCAACTCAACTAAGCCTTAAATCTCAAACTAGTTAGGGTTGGTTATATGAATTATTTTTCTTTATTCGCATCGATCCAAGGCATTATTTTCAGTAATGTCTAGATCTGTCATATCCTTTTCAATGACTGTCTTCATGTAAGTTTCGGTCTCCCTCTACTATTTCTAAACCACTACACAAAGTCACATTTCTTAACTACGGCGTCCATTGGCCGACGCTAGATATGTCCAAACTAACATAAGCGATTCTCCCTCATTTTTTCCTCTATAGGTGCTACATTCACTTTCTTGTGGATTTTGTAATTTCGTATTTTATCCTTTCTTGTATGTCCTGTCATTCATCCCAACATTCTTATTTCGGCTACTCTTATCTTATGTGAGTGTTATTTCTTGACTGTCCAACATTCGGTACCATACAGCATAGGTGGTCTCACTGTCCGTCTTATAGAATTCTTCTTTCAACCTCTTTGGGATTTTGGGATCATATAAAACACCTGAAGCACTTCGCCACCTCACTCACCTTGTCTTGATCTTATGGTTTACATCATACTCAATTGCACCATCTTTTTGTATGAATAAACATAAATACTTAAACACGATATAGAGATTGCTTGACTATCCAAAGTTATTTTAGCCAGGCTTCCTCTAGTGTCACTGAAATCATGCTCCAGATATTCGGTTTTTGTTCGACTCAACCTAAAATCATTTAGATTTTAATGTGTTCCTCCACAATTCTAATTTGGAATTTAAACCTTGTCTAATTTCATCTACTAACACGATATCGTTGGTAAACAACATGCACCACGGAGCCCAATTCTGGATAGTATGAGTAAGCTCATCCATGACTAAAGCAAATAGGTAAGGGCTTATAGATGAACCTTGGTGAACACCTATCATGATCGAGAACTCTTCAGTCATACCATCTACGGTCTGCACCTTAGTTATTACTCCTTCATGCATATATTTAATAATTTCTACATATTTAGTTAGAACCTTTTTCTTCTCAAGAACCCACCACAAAACTTGTCTCGGTCCGCTATCATACACTTTTTCTAGATCAATAAAGGCCATGTGAAGATCTTTTTTATTTTCTTTATATTTCTTCATTAATCTCCTAAGTAAGAAAATAGCCTCCATTATAGATCTTTCTAGCTTAAAGCCAAATTAATTCTCAGAAACTAGAGTCTCATTTCTAAGTTTACGCTCAATCACTATTTTGCACAGCTTCATTGTATGAGTTATAAGTTTTATTCTTCAATAGTTCGTACAACTTTGAATGTTTTATTTATTTTATAAATAAGGATCAACGTACTCTTTCTTTATTCATCGGACATGTTCGTGGTCACTAAAATCTTGTTAAAAAGATTTGTGAGCCAAGATACAGCAATATTTTCTAGGCATCTCCAAACTTCTATAAGGATATCATCCGGACCCATTGCCTTATCATTCTTCATCTTATAAATAGTTTCTTTAAGAATAATTGAAGATTGATACATAATTCAGAATTTGAGAAAATGATCATTGAGAACAACATAAATAGTGTTTCATGTTGATTATGTTATTACTTTTCTAAATCTCATTTTATTGTCCAATTGTAATTTCGACCCCATATAGCGTTTATTCAGAATTGGTGTATTGGCCACTAACTCGCGATCTCATGAGTCTTTTGCCGCTCCCACGATCTTGCTTCTGAGTTTTGCAGAGGATGATCCTTAGCACTCAAGGTGGTGGCATGGGAACGTAAGGTCGTACAATCTTATGGGCCACCGCACAAGCTTGTCAACGCTGATCATGGACACACATTGGTTCAAGGACATTGTCTGGATACAATTTGGGCTATAAATATAATTCCAATTCTGTCCAAGTTACAGTGATGCAGATTGGGCTAACTTTTATTTTGACAGAAGATCCACAATAAGATATTGTGTCTTTTAAAGAGGAAATCTTGTTTCGTGAAAAAGTAAAAAGTAAACTGTTGTTGCAAGATCCAATCCTGAATTCAAATATAAAACAATGACTCATACTACTGCTGAATTGGTTTGGCTGAAACACTTGTTGGAAGAAATTGGGTTTCAGAACTTACAGCCAATGGGATTAATATGTGATAATCAAGTTGCTTTACATATTACCTCTAATCTAATGTTTCATGAAAGAACAAAACATGTAGAGGTTGATTGTTATGAGAGAAGCTCCTAGATAACACAATTAAAACAGTGTATGCGAAGTTTGAATACTAGTTAGTTGATTTGTTTACTAAGTTCTTAGGAGTTGACTGACTTCAATATCTTTATAACAAGCTTAGTACATATAACTTATATGCTTCAATTTGAGGGTGGAGTTGGAATAGTTTCCTTATGTAGTTTCTCTGTTTAGTTTGTTTCTTTATTTCTAGCCTTGATTTAGGCTGTATCATAGTTGACTTAACTTGTATATTACACATTCATATAGTATAAATATAGCATCAGTTTGAAGATTATACTCACTGATTTTCATGCACAAATACTTGGGTTTTCTCTTTCTCTTTCTAACTTTCACATTATACTTTTCCATTAGGGGTGAGCATTGGGTCGATTCTCCAAAAAATTCACCCGACTTCCAAACCTAAAAAATAAAGGTCGATTTAGTTTGGGTCTGTTAGTTTTTGAATTTGGAGGATGGACTTTTATTTTTATGTATCTATGGGGGGTTGGTTCGGTACTGTTGATTAGGGTCGGGTTAGGTGGTTTTAAAATTTTAAACATTTTATTTACCTTTGAAGCCTTAAATCAATATTTTACTTAAAAATTTAATTATTTATGCATATATATAATAAAATTAATTAAGTTATTAACATATGTAATAAATATAAATGCATAGAATTAAGCTATTAATATATATAATATTTAATTTCTTATATAAAAAAATAAAATATATATTTAATTTATAATGTCGGTTCGGTTCGATTAACCTATATTAAAAAATATCACAACCAAAAAAATCAAACCAAACCAAACTTAATTTAAAATTCCAAATGACAGGTATGTTAAAAAATCGGTTGTCAATTTAATGGGGTCGTTTCGAGTCAGTTGGTTGGTTTTGATAGGGTCTTGCACACCCCTAATTTCCATGTTGTTTCCCGAATAATTTTCGTTTTTGGATTTATTGAAATAGTATTTCAGAACGAATTTTAGTTTCTTGTCGTATACAAATATATATTTACACCAACAATAATCTAATAACCAGCTGTTACAGTAGCTGTAGCTATAGTATCGTGAACAGTATTTTAAACAATAATTATTTAATAAACCCTAAATAGACTAATTAAGACTATGGGCTAGCCACCAACTAACAAACCCATTTATCTTTAGATTGGCCTTTAATGGTATGCTTCACTGACCTTAGTTGAGCTCGGCTCATTGTTAGTCCTTTTAAGGTGTGGTTTGGACCACTTGGTATATCACAACAGTTGAGTATGTTTTTTAGAGAATTATAACAAATATACCTATATGTGTTTGTGTGTATTATATACAATCTTTGTCAAAATATCAAGCTTCAAGGCTAAAATTTACATGTATATCACAGTATATAAGAAGTACACAGTCAGATGGGTAAGGAAGATTTTAATGTTTATTGATCACAAGTTAATCTGGTTATAATTGCCAATAAACAGAAATGAGGAAAGGACATACCTTTTAGGAATGTAATATGGAGTAATCTTGATTGTAGGTTATTTACCTACCTGTCTTGATCAGTGACTGCATGAGAAAAGCTTTATGTGCTTTTACAGGGGAGGCTAGTAGGACGACGAAGGAGGTCAATGAAGATGGTGGTGATGATTTAGTCTTCTAGGAAAGTTAACTGAAGATGGAATATATAGGGGAATCTGGGTTTTTGTTATTTTCAAGTTCCTTCTCAATCTTGTTCTGTCTAATAAATCCTTGCATAATGTAGAATTTTCCGTGTGACAATTGTTAATTAAATTAGAAAAATAAGATTGTACTTTGAGGTACTGTACTAGATGATTTAAATATGTGATCTTCATGATATTAATCCTTTAGCAGCCTTGGTTTGCACTTAACTGAAAAGGCCAAAAATGATCCTTATGAATGGCAACAATATGCATTAGTATTTGTTGATTATGGCAATCATGCAAAGTTGGTTAGATATTCCTTTATTGAAGTCAGATGTTATAAAAGTTATATCATAGATAAATTGGCAATCATGTAATGCTCCACTATTGTGATTGTAATTTATAACCAAATATATGAAACGATAATGTCTGTTGGACTTTTAATATGTGGAAATAATAATAAGAATCTTAAATTGGAGCACATTGACTGAATCAGAGAGCTTGTTTGGGGATTAGGATTCTGAACATGAAGGATCATATTCACTTTATGTTTTGATGGTTTTCAGGTTTGTGGTTCTTTCAGAGCATACTTTTTACTGGTCAAATGGATAAAGTAGGATTTAGGAGTGGTTACTAATTTTCTGCCAATAGCTTGTGATTTTGTTTTCTTGATTTTTGATTCCTCAAGATGGATTTGTATTTGTGCTTTTTAAATGTTGGTAGAATTTTATTTTGTGCTTTTCTTTCAGGTGCATCATGGTGGTGCTGGAACAACAGCTGCTGGGCTAAAAGCTGCAGTAAGGATTTCATAGTTTATAGCTTCTTGAATCATCTTTACTCATCTTCCTATTATCGGGTTCTTCCTTCTGGTTGATCAATGTTTCTGCATGATAGTGCCCAACGACCATAGTACCTTTCTTTGGTGACCAACCATTCTGGGGTGAGCGAGTACATGACAGAGGAGTTGGCCCTTCCCCTATCCCAGTTGATGAGTTCTCACTTCCCAAGTTGGTTGATGCAATTAACTTTATGCTAGATCCCAAGGTAACTATTGATCTTGCTGAAATGGTAAATTTTATGATGGAAGTTTGATATTTAATCCAGAGTTTGGAGCATGCCTCATTTGAAAGTGACCAGCTTTTTATGCATAACAGATATTGGTTGTGGTTCATTATTCTCTCTTTTTATGTCTTTTATGGATATGGAAAAGGCTAGGGGAACCAACAGAAGCACAGGTCTAGTACAAAATTATGCTCAAGGAGAGATAACCACAAGTTACACATCATAATCGAGTGGTCTCATGCATGTGAGCATATCCATCATTGAGCATAATTTTAGCCTTGGGGTTTGTTTTTGGAAATTGCCCTGAAGGATAAAATCATGAACTACTGATCCCGGGAGCGAACCCTAGAATTGGTGGTGGATAGCCTTCCAAAAGCTTCTAGTTCATTAATCCACTGCTTGTGCATACATTTCAATAGAGTTTAGTGGTGGATATTGGGGCTAAGATCCTCAAATGTGGGTCGTATGTTGGTGACTATGAATTGGCAGACTGAACACTCATCATTCATACCTAACATAAACCCCAGCCTTATAGTAGTAGTTTAAGTGTATCGTAAAAAAGGCAAAATTTATTTTATGGAACTCTAGCATAATCTTTTTGGTGCTTTAGTTAAATGAGAGCTACCTAATGTACTTATTTAATAATCATGGCAGGTGAAGGAACGTGCAGTTGAACTTGCCAAGGCCATGGAGAATGAGGATGGAGTTGCTGGAGCTGTAAAAGCCTTCTTTAAGCAGCTTCCTCGGAAGAAACCAGAGCAGGAGCCAGAATCAACGCCATCAAGTTTGTTCTTTGTAAAGAGATGTTTTGGTTGCTCCTGATTTTCTGAAAAATTTTCAGTTTTTCTTTTTTCCTTTATCCTTCCCATATTGCTTATAGTACCATAGTATGATAAGATTTGCTGATCATCTTATCCTCTCCAGATGAGTTACAGACTACTGCTTGTGACTCCTCTTCATAATATTTCATTTCAACTTCAATCCTAAGTAATTATGGCATCTGTTGCCCTTGGCGTTCATTCAGAGCAAGGGCCTGACTTTCTTCATCTATTCTTCATGTACTCTTAAGTCCAAGTATATACATTGTTTTTATGGATTTGTAGATATGTTCTCTTATGTCTTCCTATTTTCTGAATTAATCTATAAAATTATTGCATTTACTTCTACCAACCTTTGCATCTTTCATTTTTTAGATTTCTCATTTTCTTTTCATTCATACATGGAGCTAAGTACTTTGTACAAACTTACATGGACTTGAGCATTTTGCAATTAATTCAGCTGCAGGCCCAAGCATGGGTATCAATAAATTTAGCTGCAGATCTATCATGTATAGCTTGTGTAATTATTTGAATTAGTGTAAACTAGGTTTTTCTTTTTTTCCTTTTATCCCTTGAAACGCACAGATAGAAATTCAGAATGGAAGTCTTATTCTGCTTCCTAACTCCTGGTTTCCATGAAATTCTGCAACGTTGGTTGTGTTGTGTGAAGAATTCTTCTTCTTCTTCTTCTTCTTTTTTTTTTTATCACTGCCCTTTAAAGGTACATTTCTTGTGTCTTCATATTACTTGCGTTGATGGTATTATGTTAGACATTTATGAATGGTCCCAACATGCATTTGGGGTTGAATATGTCTTACAGGCTTGGAGATCTATTTTTGCATTAAGGGCTAGAAGCCTAGAATATAGAATCTTTGTTGGAGCTGGGAAAAGGCACTAGTCCTCCTCCCTAAGGTAGCTCTCCTTGTAAATTTGTCATTAGAATGATATTTTATAGCTAGCACGCACTGAAACAAAAACTATAACTATTTTCCCCTGTAAATTTTGAAGAATGGGGCACGTTGTGAACTTGGAGACAGGTAGGTAAAGACAAGCATAGCATTGTCTTATTGGGATACGACAAAGGCTAAGTGCATGCGAGGAATGGGTGAATGTGGCAAATTGCAAGAGATTGGCGGTGGAGAATTGCATCAGAAAGATCAGTGGGCAGGAGCTGTTTACCCCATAACCTATTTATAGAAAATCAGAAAATATAGCAGTCTGCAACAGAAGTCAATAGTTGCATGCTCACTTCTCAGAGAGAGAAGAAAGAGAGTCCCAGACCAAGTGGGGGAACTGACTAACCTTTAAGTCACCCCAATACTTCCATGTTGGTCATTGGAGATAACGAACCTGATCAACTAACTCAGCTACTCTGACACCCTGATTTCCATGGTTTCACCCTCATTACATAAATTTGTTACACTGCTAGAAAAAAGCAAAAGTAAGATTAGCGACGAAATAATTTATCTTTAAGCTCTCTCTAATTACATCTATAAATTATCAAGGAATTAGTGAGACAACCTATCTCTATTTTTTGTTTGTTAATTAGGAATGATACAATGAAAACTCAATGTCTTTTCTTAGACTTTATTTGGATGAAGGGAAATGATATGAAATGAAAGATACACTTATGCAATTTTTATTTTTATTTTTATTTTGGAGTGTTTTTTTAAATGAAAGAAAAGAAAATAGAGGTATATTACCTCACTTAATCCCTTGTCCTCTCGTTTTTGCCATTTTCTAACAACTTACAACATTTTCTTCTCTTTTCTTTCCCCTTAACTCCAACTCCAAAACAAAATGTAAGAAGTGGAATCAAGAAACAGTCAAATGCATGCTAAAGGAAAACTAGGTGCCATTAAAACTGCTAATTTGTCAGAGGAAGATAAGTAGGGAACAATCTTCAAAGACGCTTCTGCGTGCTGATATGAAGAAAGTGATATGTGGGAACAAATGTTTTGATTGGGAAATGGAATTCTGTGCTACCTCTCTCTCTTATCTCTTCTGTTCCCAAGCCCATACATACACAGCATCTAATTACGGTGTTCTCAGATACCCTTCACATTTTCTTACTCTTTGAAAACTTGCTTCTGAACTTTATTTGCCATTCTTGATCAGATCAAAAGCCAAAAGGCCAGAAGTCAGCATACTTGTTCCAATACTTTTTGTTTTTCTCTGTTTTCAACTCTGCTACACTGCTCAAGCAGTTCCTCTACTATTTTTGAAGGTTCCCACTTCCCCTAACCCTTATACCATTTTCAATTCTTTTTTCTTGGTTTTAGAAGAACATAAACATGGAAGATGAGGCCAATATTGGAGGGAGCCATGAAGAAGATACAACGTCAAGAGTTTTCCCTTGTTTATTTTGTTCAAGAAAGTTTTACAGTTCTCAAGCCTTAGGAGGACATCAAAATACTCACAAGAAAGAGAGAACAGCTGCAAGAAATGCTAAAAGGGATTCTGAGTATGCACCTATTTCCTTCGCAAAGGGATTCTGAGTGTGCACCTATTTCCTTCGCATCAACTCTGCACTCACCAATGATTTTTGCTCCAACCCACAATCCCCATTTGAGCATATTTAGTCCTAATTCAATGTACTTTACTGCTCATGCTGCCAATCTTCGTTGTGTTCCTACCCATCAAATTACAAAACAATTTGGATCAAATGGTGGTCCTAAATTTGTGAACTCCGTGTTCTATGATCAAATTTGTTCGAGCAAACGATTATATGAAGATGATGGTGGGAAATGCTTATATAACTTCAACGACGGGGAATCATCTCATTCTCACCATCATATGTCAATGATGAGTACAATCACAATGTTGGTAATAAGACTAATAGTAGTAAAGATAAAGTTCCAAAACTTGATCTGTCTCTTCATTTGTAGATGGTGGTGTTGTATGGTATGGTGAATGGTTAACTGAATGGTTAACTGCATTTTGAAGAGAGCAAGGGCACTATTGCGGGATCAGTTAGTTCTTCTTTCTTTTCCTTCTTCGGAAGTAGTTTCATAATTAGATTTTTTGGATTAGTTGAATCTTGCTGACTTGCACCTGCTTTAAAATATATTACTATTTAATTGTATTATACGAATAAACAAAAGTAGACTCCACAAAGCAATAACTTATTTTGGTGACTATTTTACATCTAGATATATGTAAGAAATTAAAAACTCATTCCTTAAATTTCACTTAACAACTTAAACATTTAGGTGAAATGATTTTTTAACTTGTATCAGAGTTTCTGTGAATAAACATTCAGATAATTTTTGTACAAGGGAGTTGAGGGGCGAGTTTGCTCTAGCTCCTGGACTTGAGTAGGTCAAGCTACTACCATTAAGAGGCTTTGTGTCTAGAAGTTTGTCTGAACCACATTAATCCAAAGCAAACTGCTAGGGAGGGACTAGTTTTTGCAGCTGAGATGGGTTTCAAAGGGTGTAGTAGACTGGTAGAGAGTGTTGCCATATAGCCTTCTAAATGACTCAGCTGGGAATGTGCTCTATCACACATTGCTTTCATCATTAAAGACATTAGGCATTTAAGAGGTTTCAATTTAGCAGTTTGCTCAATGAGAAGCAAACAAAGTTGCACGACATTCTCATATGTGCAATCTGCTAAAGTTTGGGTTGAGAGCTGAATGTACAGACTTCTGATAAAAAAATTATCAATTACTAATCAAGCCTAATAGTTTTAAGTCCTACATTTATTACGCTTCCTCATTCTAATCCATCTCTAGATGTCCCTAAAATGCAAACCCTACTTTTACTTTTTTTTTTTTTTTTCCAAATCATTGACTTTTCAAAAAGTCTTCAAAATCTAATAAGCTACGTACTACTATTATGCAAGGTTAAGTATCCCAACAAAAACCAGCTTTAATTTTACTTAAAAATAAAAATAATTAAGTTCTAAAAGCTCTATGTAATCTAATAATCTACTACTACTATTACTTAAGGTCAATACGTATCAAACTCTAATCTCAGCCGTCATAATAGTTTGTTGTTTTATGAAACCTAATTCTTCCTGACCACTACAATTAGGTATTACCGGGTTCTCATGAAGAGCTGCCGTAACAAATCTCAAATTAGGTTAATAATTGTTGCAGTTTGGTAGCAGGGCTAGGATTTAGAATTAGGGTTTCTCAAGTTGCTATGTATATACTCTTGTATGAGAACAAAATTGTATCTGAATTAGTGAGTGAGAGATTATATAATATGTTTTTAAAGTTTAAGTATCGCCTCAGTCGTAAACTTAGCCCTAATTGAGTAAATCACGTAAATTTTGTGTTTTTCTTACTTTCTAATTTCTTTGCCATCATTTTATTATTATTTGTTAGCAATAATATATAGCCTATTAGCTTTCAAATGAGAGAATTTAGAGACCTTTTTTTTTTTTTTTTAAGCATTGTTCACAACAATGGGTTGTGACGAATTCTGGGGGTGAGAAAGAAAATCTTGCCAGTTTCATTCACGTGATGTTGGTTTTGTTTTTAAGTCTAACTTCGTAGTTGGTGTTGTGAATTTCTTATGGATGATAAATTCCATACATTGATAAACATCATTTTCTTTAATTTCAATTATATTTGAAGACTAATTAGATTTTTTGGACCTGTTTTAGATTTGGATGATATTTGTGATGCTAAGATGACGATTTGATAGTGCAAAGTTTTACCCTTTTTCCTGAGCAAAGCAACCAAAAGAGCTAATTCATTATGCATTATGGTTGCTTTTACGTAAAGCATTTATAAACTCTAATGTTAGTTGATTCTAATGAAAAAGCAATTACTAGGATATGCATAAAACATAGAGTGCAAAGTTTTACCATTTTTCTCGAGTAAAGCAACCAAAAGAGCTAATTCATTATGGTTCCTTTTACGTAAACTAATTATAAAACTCAGAAGTTACTTGATTCTAACGAAAAAGCAATTACCAGGATATGCATAAAACATCAAGTGCAAAGTTTTACCATTTTCCTGAGTAAAGCAACTAAAATAGCTAATTCATTATGGTTCCATTTACATAAACCATTTATAAAACTCAGAAGTAACTTGATTATGAATGAAAAAGCAATTACCAGGATATGCATAAAACATCGAGTGCAAAGTTTTACCATTTTTCCTGGTAAAGCAAACTGAAAGAGCTAATTCATTAATTATGGTTCCTTTTACGTAAAGCATTTATAAAACTCAGAATTTACTTGATTCTAAATGAAAAAGCAATTACCAGGACATGCATAAAACATCGAGTGCAAAGTTTTACCATTTTGCTTGAGTAAACATCAAGTGCACCTTAATAGGAACATTTACATAATATCTAACTTTCACCTAAAGACTTATTATATTATGCATTGTTCTTTTTTTCGACCTAAAGTCCTCAACACTTTTATCTAATTCTATAAAAAAACTGTAGTAAAATTTCAACCATTGCTAACAAATTATGCAACAACTATAAACATCAAGTGCAATTGTTTCAAACTCCATTAGCCACATTTGGATAATATCTTACTTTAACCTAAAGACTTGCCGTATTTTCCTTAAAATTCCTTTCTAACAAAAGTCAGCATCACTTTTGTTTGTATCAATGCACTTTTTTTTCCAATCATATAAACCTTTGTTTTATCAACCCCTACAGCATGTTTCAGAATATCCAAAAATTATGCTTTAACTTTTTCTTTCAGCACTTTAATTTATATCAATATCAAAGGTCTTCTTTTCAATCTTAAGCTCAGTTCTATAACGAACTGAAGTAATACAACCTTTCCAACATGCAAAAGCTATAAACATCAAGTGCAATTCTTTCAAACTCAATAGCCACATTTGGATATTATCTCATTTTCATCTAAATACTTACCATATTCTCCTCAAAATTTTCTTTTTCTTTCTATCAAAAGTCTTCAATACTTTAATTTGTATCAAATACCTTCTTCTATAATAAAACCTCAGTTTTATCACCTACTACAACAAATATCAACTTATCCAACAAATTATGCATCAACTTTTTTCTTTCTACCAAAAGCTCTCAGCACTTTTATTTGTATCAAAAGCCTTCTTTTCGATCTACAACTCAGTTCTATCACCAACTTCAGCAATTCAACCTTTCCAACAAAAATTATGCATTAGTTACAAGGAATCTCATGAAACATCAATCACTATGTGCAATTGTCAATTATGCAGTAATTATCTTGTTGCTAGATTACAAACCTATTACTAACTATGAATCCAACTTAGTCCACTAACACCATAGATAAAGATTTGAGTCTAAAATATGTATTATTATAGTAACTACTAGGTTATCATGATTTATTAATATAGTAATTATCTCATAGTTTATGATTATCTAGTGATCTTTATAAATAAGAAGTATAAGTATTGTATTGAGTGAGTTGAGTGTGTGAGCTGAGTGTTTGTAATCCATGGAATAATTTTATAATCTCTCTTCCCGTGGACTAGGTCTTATGGTTGAATCACGTATATCTCGGGGTCTCTCTATTGCTATTTAATATTTTAAAATCTAATATGGTATCAGAGCATTGAAGCTTCAACAAGCAATCAATTCTAATGATTTGAGACAATTTCTAGTTGCTTTTATTTGCCATTTGGCATTTTACCAAGGAGGACTCTCTCATAACGCCTTATTGTACAGCGAAAACCGCGTGCGGCTACTTTTGAATAATAATAATTATTTTTTTCAATATATTCAAATATCATCGCGTCGCAATAAGACACTTATGGTGCAATATGAAGGTTAGAAGCGTGTTAAGAGATATGGATAAAAATAAAAATGAGTTTAAAATATATATTATCATAATCCTATCCTATAGTAACTACTGGATTATCATGCTTATTTAATATAGTAATTATCTCATAGTTTATGATTACCTAGTGATCCTTATAAATAAGAAGCACTAGTATTGTATTGAGTGTGTCAGTTGAGTGTTTGTAATTTATGGAATAATATTATAGTCTCTCTTCCCACAAACTATATCTTATAGTTGAACCATATATATCTTGGTGTCTGTCTATTGCTATTTAATATTATTAGATTTTGTTGAGGGATATGGATAAAAATAAAGATTTAAGTTTAAAATATGTATTATTATAATCCTTTCATATAGTAACTACTAGATTATTAGAATTACTTAATATAATAATTATCTTATAGTTTATGATTGTCTAATGATCCTTATAAGTAGGAAGCACAAACATTGTATTGAGTGAGTTAAGTGTGTAAGTTGAGTATTTGTAATCTATAAAATAATATTATAGTCTCTCCTCCCATAAACAAGGCCTTATGGCTGAACTATGTATATCTCAGTGTCTATTTATTGTTATTTTAATATTTTAAAATCTAATACCAAAAACCCACAAATAAAAGAATGTATGCCTAATTTAAGAAAGAAACATAAATATTTTCCAAATTTCTTGTAGTTTTTGAGCAACTGGCCAACAAAGGATTTTTTCATCCAAATTAGCATCCACATGTATCTCATATATCTATAAAATTTATCCCTACAATGGAATCTCATGAAACACCGATAAACCAAACCACTAAGCGTAATTGACAATTATGCAATAATTATCTTGGTTTTATACTACAAAGCTTTCTACTATCTGTGTAAGCATGTAACATCTATAGTTGATTTTAAATACCAAATAATCCAACTTAGACTACTAATACAATAAAATTCGCACAATCATGATGTTTCTTTTTGTAACTTATGTCTGTCTGCGTAGTAAGGTAACTTAAAACATTTACAATAACCTTGATTTTCACTCTGCTGAAGCTTCATATCTAGGCAACTATGAACAAAGGGATGCATGCTCTAAGAAAGGAACATAGATATTTTCTTATTTTCTATTAGTTTTTGAGCAGCTGGACAAGTACAAAAGGTATGGGAAGGAGTTTTCCATCCAAATCTACATCTACCTACGCTTATATACTTCTATTTATTTCTTTACAAGCCCCTGGCAGGTTACATAACAACTGAAAATCAATATCCCCCAAAGCAGCTGACAACAGCTTCCACTAAAATGATGCGGAGATCAAGGACTAATAATAAATAAACAATACACACATACCAATATCTATCTTTCTATCTTCCTAGTAGTATAGACATTAAGGTTATAAGCTACATTCATCTAATTGCAATGTTAATCCCACTTTTTGACTATCAACTGAATGGCCCCTGAATATACACTAGTTGTGACAGTATTCTCACATGTCCATAAAGATTATCCTACACTTTGGCACTCGGGTTTAAGAAACAATTATTCCAAAACTAAAGATCCAAACAGACTACATTCATCTAATACCAATGTTAATCCCACATTGAGGTCACAAACTTTTTAACTATCAACTGAATGGCCCCTGAATATACACTAGTTGTGACAGTATTCTCACATGTACTTTAGTTATCCTACACTTTGGCACTCGGGTTTAAGAAACAAGTAATCCAAAACTAAAGATCCAAACAGATCCAACAAAACCGGACCCAGAAATGAAAATTCAATGCATAAAAATAAAGGAAGGATGAGCATAATTAAATTTATTTATACCCGAAGAAATCAGAAAATCTAGTATTTAATCAGAAAAAAGAACCGTCTGCATCAAAGGTAATCCCTTGCAGATCCATAAATCTTCCTAAAGAAATCAAAAGCAAAGGTCCAAATAAATATACAGACTTCACGTACAGAAGAAAGAATTGCAGAATTCAAAAAGTGAAACCCTAATTAACAGCATAAAAAGCAATTGGACTGATCATACAAATTATTACAACCAATAAGTACAGAAAAAAAATATCAGAATCAATAAAAAATCCTGCGAACTGAGTCATTGAAATCCAGAGAGTAGAATAAAAAAGTTCTGGTTATGCAGGCCATGAAATAATTTGACAGTAATGGAACCAAACTGATCGAATTGACGAACGAACCCAGAAATAGAAATCGAAGAGAGTACAAAAACATAGGAAAAGAAAAAGAACGAACGAAAATATGGGTAACACATGAAAGAGTTACAAATGGCTGTTCTCTCCTCCTTCGACGCCATTGTAGCCTCTCATGCTTCTCTCTGCGAAAATATAGGTAACACATGTAGATTTTTGAGTTTTATGGTTATTTATAAGAGAGTGAGACCTAACCAACGGAATGGAAGAAACAACGGTTGGACTTTTAAATTTCTCAAACATCACTCGAAAGCAAACTGACGGTTAGATGGTTCGCCAGAGAGAGAGAACGAATACTAACCGATAGATGGATGTTGTTACTACGCTCTCGTTTCTCTAATGCGTGTCAGTTTCATTTCAAATTAACGAAGTTTTTTCTAAAGACAAAATCAAATTAAAGTGGGAGGTTGGAACTGACCAAAACAAAAAAAATATTTATTTAAGGGAACCAAATAATCTTAATATTTAAGCATTGGGACTTAAATTAAGTGAAGTATAAAATAGAAAAAAGAATTAATGAATTATACAAAGCATAAGAATTCACAAAGGTCCTTTATTCTTGATATTCTCATTTGAAGATTGAAAGGAAATTAACAAAATTCATTTAACATCTATTGCACAAAAATAAATTCTAAAAGAATTATCCCATCAAAAGGAAAAAAGAAAAAAAATGAAAAAAGAAAAAGGAAAAAGAAAAGGAACATGGCACTTACATAGTTGTATAATATGTCTTTACTAAAATATAATACATCCTTATGTTTTTGTGAAGGTCACGTTTCTATTATAAAGTGGATAAATAAAATTATATAATTACATATGTGACACAATTAAAATGTAGGATCAATTGTATTTTATTTCTACGATTACTTATTGTGTAATTATTCCTATGAACTATCGAATTAAATATATAATTTTCTTATTTTATTCTGTTATAACCCGACACTTTAACTTGCATTCTAGGAAGCTTGTACGGAAATTTTCGCGACTAGGTAACTAAATTCATACCAAGACAAATGTACGTAATTGAAAACTTGTATAAATATGGAAATAATGCAAGAATAAATTTTTATTATATAATTGACTAAATAGGAGCTTAAAAAATGTATATATATATATGTGGGTAAATTTTTTAAGGTGTACAATAAGTGTACAATATTTATATTTATAGTTACAACAAGATTAATGATGCACCATGTAATTTTTTTTTTTAGAAAGTAAAAATATATAGAGGTATATACCCAAGCAATATGGTTTAAATTCACATCCCACACACACACACACACACATATATATAATTGATATCCACCATAAATTAAAAAAAAAGACTTTGACTTCTCTTTTATTCTCTTATTTCTTTCTTTTCTCCTTCCTTGGCCGAGAGGTCTTCAAAATTTCTAGACTATTCTAGCTAGTCTCCACCGCCTCCTCTCTTCCTGCTTGGCCTTGAAAGCTGCTTGGGAGTTGCCGACCATATCTCCTTCCTTGGTAGCTCAGTTTGTCTCCACCAACTCATGAAACTTAGTCTCACAAACCTTGCTGATTATGAGTGGTTAATTGCTGCTTTTAGGGACTAGATTAGTATGTGTAATTATATGTTTATTTGAATATACGTGATATATGGAAAATAAACAAGTAGAGTGTTTTAGTAATTTATTTAAATTATGTTTGTTTGATATTGGTTGCTTTGTTTGACATTGGTTATGGTTGATAAGAGCCAACAAAGTGAGAATTTTATGAAAAGTGATTTTTATCTCCGAAATTAAAAATTAAGGTGCACCTATGATACCCTAATTTAAAATTATGAGAAATTCTAATTATGGGAAATATTTTTTATTTTTTTAAATTGAGTGCTCAATCTCGGTGGGATGGATTGTATACGGAGATCAATTTGTTATGCAGGTGCTTAAATCGCTGGTAGGGGGTGATAATGTTGTGAGGGGCTGGGTCACTCGTTTGCCCTTTTGTTGCTTGGTTTGATATTATTGCTCTTATTAATTTGTGGTCTTGTGTTTCATGTAAATTGTGAATTTATGATGGTTATAACGTATACGTGTAATGTGAATTAAGGTATGAACAATGTTACATGAGGTTATTATATATGTTATACGTTTATGTTGGGTGATACTAGTACTCTTTAGGTACGATTTTCCATTCACAGAGTCGGTAGGTCTCATCCCTCTCATGGATAATATTTTTTCAGGAGTCCAATGAATGGCGTTGCCGGGTTTGTGACCTGCCGACAGTGTACAACAAAATATTTTCCAGGATCTCAGACTTGAAGCTAAGGATGAAAGTTGCAGTCACACTAGAATGGTGTAATGTTTAATTTTGTATGATGTAATAGTCTAGATATTTGTCCTCGTGTTGTTGTGTGAAATTAGGAATACAGATGTTATTTTTTGAGGCATGTTATATAAATTTTCAGTAAGTTGCTATTTGTTTTAGAAGAACAAACTTTTATAGTGGACTTCTATTCTATAAAAGTTAATTTTATTCTTTAGTTGTGTTAAGAGTCATGGTTGTTACTTTGATTTGAATTCAGGGTTACAAAGGTTTGGTTATCCAATCATCCGGCTAGTCATGCCTCTATGAGGGGTGTGACAAGTTGGTATCAGAGCTAGGTTTAGAGGTATGTGATTGCAAATACTAGATGTTGTTGCTTTGTTTGTGTACGTTACCCAGGGCATATGTAGGCTTAGTGATACGTTCTAATTCATCTTGAAGCTTCAAGTTATGATTCTCTAATGTATTGTTCTTGACCTTAGATGATAGGTAGGCCTTAAATTCATTTGTGTTTGCTTAGACATGATAACATGTGGTTGTCGTGTTATGAGTCATGTGGGACAATGAAATATTGGCTTTGATCCAGAATTAACTAGTTCTCAGGTGCTTTTGACATAAAAATCCGATCGTAGAAGAATACGGGTGACTTAACTGAAATCTCAATTTAGTAACAATAACCTCCGTAAGAGGCAAACTCTTTAGTTTAGTTCAACAAACTAACCAGCTGTTTATGAGATTAAAATACTTCAGACTTTTGTAATAATAATTGAGAGCAAAGGAGAAAAGATACCTCTTTGATATAGGCTATGAACTTTCGAAGAACCTATCTTAAACCTATGTACTATCACATAGAAATGAACCGTGGAAATGCAGATACATGTGTAGTCCATTCACTTACTTCTAAGAGATATGAAAGGTTTCCTTTCCATCGTTAAGTTTGCAAACCAATCTCGATATTGAATATCGATGCCTAGAACCAACACACTCAGTGACTAAAAGAATAATGAATAAAGTTTAAATTATCTTAAGTTTGCGTGTGGTTAGGAATTATTGAAGAAACCCACTTCAAACCTGTTTATTTTATGATGAAATAAATCATGGAAACATATATACACGTTTAGTCCATCTATTTTTTCTCAAGTCTTCGTCTTAGAAAGCATGAAAAGTTTTCTTTTTAATGGCACGCTTGCAAACTAATTTTAATATTAAATATCAAATCTTGGAAATAATACACTTTTCAATTAAAAGAAAAGAATGATTCTTTTTTATTGTGCAATGATTAACAGTAGCTGAATTTTTCCTTTCTCTAACATTTGTAATTTATTTAATCAATTGTAAAGAATTAAGACTCCTTTTACACATGGAATATTATTAAGCTTAGACTAAGAAGGAATAACGTTCTGAAAACTATTCTCCATAAACAATGAGATATCACAAAATTTTAGACACTTCTTTTTGAAAACTTTCTTCACAAGTCTCGTTAATCAAGCCAAAGATGTTGCTCATGTTCTGGTTCACTTTGAGAGTGTATCAATATGTGTTCAATGAAATCGACGACAAACTAATCCAAAAAAGGTTTAAACATTGGATTCATCAAGTCTATGAATGCTGCAGGAGCATTAGTAAGTCCAAAAGATATAAAGAAGTCTTCGGAATGTCTTCCTTCCTAATTTAAAGTTGGGATATTCTAACAAAGGTCAATCTCGGAAAAACACTGAGCTCCCTGCAACTGATCAAATAAATCATGAATCCTGGAAAGAGGATACTTATTTTAATTGTGACCTTATTTAATTATTGATAATTGATACACAATCTAAATGAGCTATTTTTTTTTTATAAACAAAATAGCAGTACTCCAAGGAGATGAATTGGGATGAATGAATCCTTTATCTAGTAAATCTTGCAATTGCACTTAAAGGGACATAGAATTGGTTAAGTACTAGGTAATAAGTCAATGCTAAATTCAATCTCTCAATCGGGAGGAAGCCTAGGAAGTTTTTTGGAATTACATAAGAAAACTCCCTCACCACCGGAATATGATCCAAAGGAGGACACCCTACCTGAGTATCATTGACAAAGGATAAATAGGCCTGATGTTCCTTCCTAATAATCCGTTATATCATACTTGTGCGATGTTAAATTCTTCAAGTATGAAATTTTGATACAATGAGTTAAAGCTTGAAATCTATTTGGGTTGAGTGAGTATGTTTTAATCTTTAATTGAAGTTAAATTTAAAATTTGCATAGAATAATTTTCGAATTTGAGGCTTTTGTTTGGGTTCTAATATTTCTATTTAATTTATTTCATAAAAATTGCATCAATTTTGATAACCCCCATTACAATACTTATTATTTAAAGAGAAAATTCATCTAGTAATATCGCCTAATTAATTATAGAGTGTTACAATTTGATATGACAATATGGGAAAGTTGAGATAAAGTGAAATTTTAATTAGTAAAACAAGTAAGTATCGATATGTATATTGAATGGTGGTGATACACAACATGAAAGATTTAATATATATATATATATATATATATATATATATATATACACACACACACACATAAATGTTTATATGACTTTATATGTATAATCAAAACAGATATCAATAACAAACTTAACTAATTAGTATAAAATGAGATTGAATTATGAAATTTGAATAATATGATGTAATTCTCGATTATAAAATTAAGGGCAAGTATAAATAAAATAAATAAGTATTATACCTGTATGAACCTAGAAGGTATATTCACAAGAAATTTAAAATTTATTTGGATCCTGTTTGTATATCGGGTACATTTTGGTGATAAATGAAGTTATATTTTTCCGATAGGAATAATTTAATATTTTCTTGTATCTTGAATTGAAAGGATAAAGATGAATTTAATTTAATATTTTGTTAATTTGGTTTTATTATTGTATAAATTACATTGCTAATAATTAAATGCTGGACCAAGAATGACCAGATATTGTATAAACTGGTGTAGGTTCTATTTATTGTTAATGAGGTCACCTAAAAAGATTAACTAGATTCATTAAATTATTTTAAAAGATAAACACGGCCATTTGTTAATGGACTCCATGGTCGGTTTTTTGTAAGTTACTCATTTAGGCGAGGATTTTCAAATATATTATAAGTTAAATATGTACTGATAAATAAATAATTTACAGTAATTAAGGAAGGTATAATAATCCTATGAATAAATTAGTATTGCATATTAGTAATAGTAGCGAAAGTTGTATCATGAAAATTTTATGTCAGGTATGTCAATATTATGTAGGTGGTTTTATTGTAATATGTATCAGATAAGTCCTGGATGTTTCAAGTCCTTTAATCAACAAATTTAATCTTTAGAACATGTATATAGTCTTAATAGGAAATACAAAAATTAAGAAACCTGTAGATACCATATAATTATCTGATTTAGTCTGTCAATCTAAATTTTAAATAAGAAATATAACATGATTTTGAGTGTAGATTGGGGGTTTAGATATATAATTATTTGAGTAGCGCAGTGGAAGCGAGATAGAATGTTGTGATAAAAATATTAATTTTAATATTTCTGAGAGGTTAATTTTTGTCCTTAAGGGGAATCTGATTAAAACTTCTTGAAATTTAAATTAAGAAGCAAAAGATATATAAGAATTTAACATATTCATTGATGAGAATAACTAAACAGGGTCATATATTTTGATTGATCCTTGGTGCAAATCAAGTAATGAGAAATCATGTGGGAAAACAAAGTTGCAATAAGACGACACTATTTAGATTTGATTTATGTATACAATTTATCCGTATCCTTTTTTAATTGAAATTCGGGATGAATTTCTTTTAAAGGGGAGATTGTATGGAAATTTTTGTGACTAGGTAACTAAATTTCATACCAAGACAAATGTACGTAATTGAAAACTTGTATAAATATGGAAATAAAGCAAGAATAAATTTTTATTATATAATTGACTAAATAGGAGCGTAAAAAAAAATAAAAATTATGTGGGTAAATTTTTTAAGGTGTACAATAATTGTACAATATTTATATTTATAGATACAACAAGATTAATGGTGCACCATGTAATTTTTTTTTAGAAAGTAAAAATATATAGAGGTATATACCCAAGCAATATGGTTTAAAAATAAAGACTTTGACTTTTCTTTTATTCTTTTATTTCTTTCTTTTCTCCTTCCTTGGCCAAGAGGTCTTCAAAATTTATGGACTATTCTAGTTAGTCTCCACCGCCTCCTTTCTTCCTGCTTGGCTGTGAGAGCTGCTTGGGAGTCGTCGGCCATATCTCCTTCCTTGGTAGCTCGGTTTGTCTCCATCAACTCATGAAACTTTTTCCCACAAACCTTATTGATTATGAGTGGTTAATTGCTGCTTTTAGGGACTAGAATAATATGTGTAATCATATATTTATTTAAATATACGTGATATATGAAAAATAAGCAAAGAGAGTATTTTAGTAATTTATTTAAATTATATTTGTTTGATATTGGTTGCTTTGTCATTGGTTATGGTTGATAAGGGCCAACAAAGTGAGAATTTTATGAAAAGTGATTTTTATCTCCGAAATTAAAAATTCAGGTGCACCTAGGATACCTTGATTTAAAATCATGAGAAATTCTGATTCTGATAAATATATATTTAAATTGAGTGCTTAGCCCCGGTGGGATGGATTGTGTATAGAGATCAATTTGTTGTGCAGGCGCGTAAATGACGGGTAAGGGGTGATAATGTTGTGCGAGTTAGGTCACTCGTTGGCCCTTTAGTTGCTTGGTTTGATATTATTGCTCTTATTAATTTGTGATCATGTGTTTCATGTAAATTATGAATTTATGACGGTTATAACATATACGTGCAATGTGAATTAAGGTAAGAACAATGTTACATGAGGTTATTATATATGTTATACATTTGTATTAGGTGATGCTAGTACTCTTTGGGTACTTTTTTCTACTCATGGAGTCTGTAGGACTCATCCCTCTCATGAATAATATTTTTTCAAGAGTCCAATGAATGGTGTCGTCGAGTTTATGACCTGTCGACAGTGTACGGCAATATATTTTCTAGGATCTTAGACTTGAAGTTAAGGATGAAAGTTACAGTCACACTAGAATGGTGGAATGTTTAATTTTGTATGATGTAATAGTCTAGATATTTGTCCTCGTGTCGTTGTGTGAAATTAGGAATACATATGTTGTATTTTGAGGCATGTTATATAAATTTTCAGTAAGTTGCTATTTGTTTCAGAAAAAACAAACTTTTATAGTGGACTTCTATTCTATAAAAGTTACTTTTATTCTTTAGTTAGGTTAATAGTCATGGTTGTTACTTTGTTTTGAATTCAAGGTTACAGAGGTTTGGTTATCCAATTCTCTGGCCAGTCATGCCTCAGTGAGGGGAGTGACAGATTCATAATTAACAAATAATCCTAAATCATCCAAATTATCTAATAAATTAACTAAATAAATAAATTATAATTATTATAAGTTTTCTAATATCTTTTTCATTTCTCTTTTTTTTTCTTTTTTTTTTTCCTAGCAATTGAATATTTATACAAATATAATTTAACATATATATACTGAAATAAATATGATTAGTATAAAATATATTATACTAAAATAGAATCAACATGAAGTTTTTAATTTGATAGAAAAAAAAATTATAGAAGCCAAAAAGACAGCAAAAACTTTACATTAATGATAATTTAGTCTATTTTAAATTACTTTATTAGATTTAATAGATAAATAGAGGTTATTTATTAATTATAGCTCAAATAATGGGTCACATGCTTATTTCGATAATTCATGTTTGTTATTGCAAAATGGGTGATAGTTCATGAAGGTAAAATAAAATAAACCTTAAATTTATTACAATAAAAGTTATTTTAAATTATCACTCAATACATAATATTGTGTTATATTTATAATTTTAGAATTTATTTGTGTTAAATTATTATATTTTATACTCTGATTATTGTTTTTACATTCGAATTATTATGTAAATATTCTTCTTCCTTAAAATGTTGCGTTCCCATCTTTTCTCCCTATTCTTTTTATTGATCTCCTTCACTCTTCCATTTATTCCCTCGGAGTTATGAAAAGGAAAAAAAATAAAAAAAAATCTCTATGCTTGACATAGCTTCACCATCATTTGAGCTTTGTAGTTTTTCATATCATGTCTAAGCTGATAATTACATTTTTTGGATTATATTTTGGATCTTTCTATTAGAATTTACTTCATTGTGTTACATGAATAAATGATCGAAGGTAGACTCCACAAAGAAATAACTTATTTTGGTTACTATTTTGCATTTAGATATATATAAGAAATTAAATATCCATTCCTTAAATTTCACCTAATAACTTAATCATGTAGGTGAAATGACTTTTTAACATAGTATTAGAGCTTTTATGAATAAACATTCAGATAATTTTTGTACAAGGCTTGACATTCTAATATGTACAATCTATTCAACTTTGGGTTGAGAGCTGAATGTACAGTCTTTTGATAAATAATGATTAACCTTCTAATAAAAAAAAATTATCAATCACTAATCAAACCTAATTATTATAAATTCAACATACATTACACTTACTAATTCTAATATGTTCTCTATCCGTCCCCAAAATACAAACCCTAATTTTAATATTTTTTTTTAAGTTATTAAAAAGTCTTTGAAATCTGATAAGCTACACACAACCATTATGCAAGGTTAAGTATTCCAATAAAATTCAGCCTTAATTTTACTTAACAACAAAAATAATTGAGCTCTGAAAACTCTCTGTAATATAATAATCTACTACTATTATTTATGTAAGGTGAATACGTATCAAACTCTAATCTCAGCTATCATAATAGTTGTTGTTATATGAAACCTAATTCTTTTGACCACTATAATAAGGTATTACGGGAGCTCTCATGAAGAGCTTCCGTAACAAAGCTCAAATTAGGTTTATAACTGTCACAGTTTAGTAACAAAACTAGATTTAAAATTAGGGTTTCTTAAGTTGTTATATATATATATATATATATATATACTCTCGTATGAGAACAAAATTGTATCTGTGAGTGAATTAGTGAGTGAGAGATTATGTAAACTATTTTTAAAGTTTAAGTTATCACTTTATTCGTTGACCTAGCCCTAATTCAGTGAATCACATAAGTTTGTGTCTTTTTTACTTTCAGTTTCTTTGCCATCATTTTATTATTATTTGTTAACAATAATATATAGCCTATTAGCTTTCAAAGATTGTGTGAGAATTAGAGACTTCCGTTTTTGTAGCATTATTCATAACAATGGGTTGTGATGAATTGTTGAGAAGGAGAAAGAAAATCTAGGCAATTTCATTCATTTGCTGTTGGTTTTTTTTTTCAAGTCTAACTTTGTAGTTGATTTTGTAAATTACTTATGGATGATCTTTTGGATTTCTTGTCTTGAATAGAAATCTTGATTTTTCCATCTGCAACTAGAGTAGCTTCCTTCTAAAAACTTAATTATGTTTGAGATTTTCTTAAAGGCAGATCCAAGAACTAGGGACTTTAAAGGAATTATATAGAGAAGAGGGATGGAGGAAGAGAAATTTATGATGGTAAACCAAAAACTGAAAGCCAGAGCTGCTAGATGTGACAAACCCCTCCACTAGAGGTGGGTTCTAGGATTCACAGAGATTGAGAGGGAGAAGAAGAAGGAGGGAGACAAAACACTTTCAGTCTATTTCATTAATATTCAACTCTAAGTTCATTACAAGCCTAATTCTGATTATATAGGCTAACAATTACTAAAAAAAAAAAAAAAACCTAAAATACCCCCATTCCAAATTGACCGATAATAATATCATCACACCCTCATATGAAAGAATAACAGGCCGGAGGAATAGATAACCAAACCCCGTAACCCTAACTTTATATCAAATAAGCACATATGACCATTGACCACTTATAGTTAAAAAGAAGGCTCTGATAAATTAAATTAATAATATAGACTTGTTTAGCAAACATATGACATTTTAATTGAAAATTTTAACAGAGGTTTCCGGTAAAATAGAACATGCCCGATAATACATATATGTATAAGATGGTTACACTCAACCAGTCATAACAACAATAGTAATATACACGGAGGAGCTCCACTCTATTCATTTCAATAACAAAAACAACTAAACAACCATTTGAAACAAAATATGACAAATCAAAGCCTGGAGTGACTGCAAACTTCATCATTTGGCTACACGTGTGTCATCAGGCCACAGAAAAGTCCGGAACTAAAATTCATAGTTCCAAATAATACTTAGTTCATAAACGTTATTGTTATAGTTTTTTTAAATACTAAGCTTATATATCAGCTTATATATCAACTTAAATAAGTTTAGTTATGAAAGTTTTCTACTAAGCCATTATAAGTAAAGTAGTATGAATTGTACTTTATGTAGTAAGGTTGATAATGAAAAGACATTTTAGATGTATTGACAATGCATAGGATAGAAGGAAACAATTAGAAAAGATTAGAAAACACTAGTGAGTTAGAGATGTTGAAACTTTCAAACTTAGGGTTTGGACCAGTATTGAGTAACAGTCATATTTTTCTCTAGGAAATTCCAAATCTAGTTTCGTAAAATTTATTAAATACTAGACACATGTAAATTTATAATGGTATATCATTTGAAAATTTTAATTTTATATATCAATACAGTTTATTCTTTGAAGTTGCATCAAATTCTGTAAAATGCAGGATTTTGGCAACTGCGACCTTATCTTAGTTATTTAAACATAACTTTCTCTAGGAAAAAGAAAATCTAATTCTGTTTATTGGATTTATTAATAGAAAAGTATATCTTTCTAAATAGGTATCATATATATTATTTGAATGTGTATATTAGTACAGTTAATTATTTAAAATTTACTCATTTTAGGTATTTCACAACTCCTATGGATATATGTTTATTTTCACGTACATACTTAATCAAATTTAATAAAACCAAGTTGAAATATTAACTTTAGGAAGTTAGCTACTATCTTATTTAGAAACTTTTTCTAAATCAGCCTTAAACTCACTTGATTCTTCACATAAACAAAAACTGAGCACTCGTAAAATTCTTGGTTGCTAACCTTTGATTCTAATATTTATAAAATTCTCATACTTGAGAGTTAAATATTGAAACTCTCCAGTCTAGTGTTTCAAGATATTAGGAACAACTTTCATTCAGAGGTCCTAAGCTAATTCTAACCACAACCCTCGACAAAATCTCCTGGGCTGACTCAAACTCACTAAAAATCCTAGAGGGGACTAGTTGCTCTCCAACAACTTTACTAATAAATATACTAGGAACCAGACTACAAATTTTTTTGGATATTATCCCAAGATCCTAACCTATATTTTCTCTTTAGAATTCTTAATTTAATTTAGTCCCAAAGACACTAGAAACACCATATATCTCTAACCCATGAAATTTAGCCCTGCATCCCTTTAAAAACCTCTTAACTCTCATTCCCTTACAACTAGTTTTATTTAGGCATTTTATCAAACACCTTGAATGCATAATTTACTTCCATTGATATTTATGTGTGTATATATATATATTTATCCCAATAATTTAACATAAATCCTCAAATTTCAATCATAGTAATATTCCAATTTGCATTTAAATTAAACTAACTACTTATTATTTATCAAGCTTGACTTAAACTTTACTCATATCAACTTAAGTCAACTCTTACACTTTAAAATTTTCTAATTATCAACTAACCTCCTATTTGCTTTTATTCGCATGGCTGGACAAAGAGGTTGCTTATTGCTCCTAAAATGTCAAAAGAAACCACCTCTTCATGCAAGCCTTGATGACCAACCAATGGTGCAGGCATGAAGGAAGCTAGCTGATGCCCTTTCTACTCTATTATCTTTGCCAAGAAAAAAAATGCTTACCAAATACAAGATGTGGCTGCAAAGGAACAAAACACAGTTGCTTTTCTTTTAGGCTGTCTCGGCTAAAATGAAGAGGAAGAATTATAGTTCAAGGTGAAGGAGTACAAGGCTGCTCAAGAATTGTTTAAGGCAGAACAAAGGAGAGGGAGTTACAGCCATATCTAAAGAACATGACAACCAAGCAAGAGAAAGGAACACAAGGCATTGCTGCATAAAGATCACCAGCTGCCGTCCCTTGCTATCCTACAAGCTCTCATGGCAGCTTGACTGAAGAAGGGTTAAACCAAAGAAATTCAAGCTAACAAGAAGGAAGGAAGTTTCAGCTGAAGTTGAGAAAGCACCAAATTTTTCTAGAATCACCGAAGCAATGGAGGAAAACAAAGGAGGCAGTGGAAAAACAAATAGGGGATTAGCCAAAATAGAAGGAAAAGGATAAAAGATAAAAAATAAAAATAAAAAAAATAAAGCAAAGTCAAAGTCAACATAAAAAATGAGTGGTGTATGTTGATTCCTTAATTTGTGTGTATATATATATGTGTGTGTGTGTGTATAAATGTTTATTTTATTCCTACATGGGTTTCACCTTTCAAAAAAAATTACACACTATACGATCAAGCTCCCAATCAAATAAGTTTTGTCTTAATTGTGTATATAATTTATTTATTTATTTATATATATTTATTTACTCTAATTCACATTATTTATTTATTTACTTCCTTCTATACTCATGTCATTTACCACCATCTCTCATATACACATCGATACTTATTTATCTTTATGATTAAAAACTTTATGTTACCTTAATCTTAACATTATTATATCAAATATTCCTAACATTGCAATATCGGGTTATAACAATATCACCTAAGGTTAATAAATGTTTAAACTATTCATTCCCATCATGAATATAATTAATTTCAAAATTACTTTTTTCTAATTCATATGATCATCATCTCCATTCTTTGTTTTACTTAACTTTTACTCACACCTCAAATTAAATCCATCCAATCCTTGAATTAACTCACTAACTATCAAAAATCTAATACTCATATAACAATTAAACTAATGGAACATCCAAGTGCTATACTCGGCTACCTAAATTAAGTGTATAATTAAGTTATCTTGTTGGAATTTCTTACCCTTACAGCCTCATCACTGGTTGACCAAGAGACATAAAATTGTGGAAATCAGCCTAAAACAAGGTTGTTATCACCTTTATAAACTCCCATGATTGTCCTTTAAGTAAGGCACAATCAAGCTCTCCAAGCAAGACACACATAAGCACTCGGCTTCTGCACTTTGAAGAGGCTGTCATTGTTTTTGGGAGAAGGAAATGAGGTTGTTACAAGATCAAAGTTCACCTTACAACCAACCTAAAATAGGGCAACCACAAGATGATGACACAAGTTGCCTTTCGATTACAACACCCTATGTATAGCCACCTAAAACTTAGTTTACACTAAGAAAACAAAGAAAACATGCTAAGAAAGAGACTTTAACCTTATGGCTAGCAGGAAATTACCAAAAAACAGAGTCATTAACACACTCCCATGGACGTAATAAGGTGAAATTTTTGAGCTTGAGGAGAGTAGACCAAAGACAAGAAAAGAAAAGCAAATCACTTGCTTTGGAGGAGATCAAAACAAGCTAATAAGAATGATTTTGCATGGCAGATTAAAGAAACAAAAAATGGAGACGGTTGTATGGCGGTGGAAAAGAATGAAAAGCAAAGGAAGTGGCAATAATAAGAGGAAAATGAAAGAAAAATAAAGACTAAAAGAATTAGGACAAAATTAGAAAAGTAAAGTCCAAGTTAAACTTTCAAATTTGTGATTATAATTTATTCATGGATATAGGTGTGTATATATATATATATATATATCATTATTTCCTAGTTAATTTTTATTCACACATTTGTTTTACCTATCAAGTAAAACTACACAAATTAATTCTTTCATTACATGTATATATATACACATATATACAAGTATTTATTTGTTTAAATAATTTTTACTTTATATAAAATTTTATTCACCTAGTTACAAAAATTTTAGTATAAACATTCTTGAGCATATGTTAAAGTATTGGGTTATAACAAATCCTCACCATTTTAAACAATCCTTGTCCTCAAGGATCATCTTGAAATCCAAAGATTAGCAAGGACCCCAGGGAATTTTACATTATAACAGGGAAGTTAGTTAGATAGGCATATAATAGGCATTGATATGTTGAAGCTTGCAGCTAGGATAGAGCCCTAAAATTTTCAGAACTTGAACTAAGATTCAAGACTATTGCAATAATATATAAAAGCTCCAAGTGGGAGCTTATTGTGAAGACGTTTCCTATAGTTCCATTTACTAGCCTTGCTTATCAAGCCTTCATTCAGTATAAAACTATAATATTATAGTTTGAAACCCATAAGGCAAAGCCCTTTTGTTATACTACTTCTCTGCAGAATCATTAGCTAACTCTTGAACTCCATTGGATATAATTTTCTTGGAGGCTCGCTAAAAATATGTAGGTGAAAATTGTAATTTCCCATAGGCATAATGCATTTCAGTAGCTGCCACCCTATACTATTTCCTTTGAAAATTCTTGTGGTTGCTATTCTATTTTCCTTGAAGAATTCTTGCAAAGTTTCATTCTTTGTAACAAATTTCATAAAATCAACACATTCATCATTAACTCCATTGACTTTGATACATGAAGAAGGTTGATAGAACTATAGTATGGACATATGTAGTTGAGACAGAGAAATTTATACCTTGGTCTTTCAGGTTGTTACTGGATTATTGGTGAGAAATCACCCTCAACATACCTAGATTCTTG
This sequence comes from Quillaja saponaria, assembly GCA_029379385.1. Lineage (NCBI taxonomy): Eukaryota > Viridiplantae > Streptophyta > Magnoliopsida > Fabales > Quillajaceae > Quillaja > Quillaja saponaria. The sequence continues at coordinate 3,372,669 of CM055615.1, read as the reverse complement.
ATCTTTCCATTTTGTGAATTATAGCTTTGTTTTCTCAAATTGGTCACTATTTGATTTTGACTTGGACGATTGAGATCTTTTGATCCCATAGAAATCATTCCATGTTGAAAAATATCACCCACACTGTTGTTTCTTGGAGTCTCATTCCCTGCAACTTCTTCATTTTCTCATAAACTTGGTGTTGGACAGACTAGGTCGCCTGCCTTCTAACCTTCATTGGCCACTTCAGTGGTAGAATTGGATCATTTGTAGTGAGGTTGTGAAAGATTAATTCCCAAACAACTTTTGAATGTGGTGGATAGCAGCATCCTACTTTGGATTCCTTGATCGAAGCTAGGCCTTTCATTATTGCTTGGAACTTCCATTCTATACTAGCTTCCTATTTATGCATCGATAGATTGATTCCATATGTTCTTAATTCAAGAATTAATTTTTGTAGACCTCAATTATTTACTTTTTATTCATTCACTATTGCTAATCCACACCCAAGGAAGGAGAAGCTCTGATACCAATGTTAAAGCAAATCAAAGAATAAAGGACTTCAAAAGAATTACATAGAGGAGATGGATGGAGAAAGAGAAATTGATGACGGTAAACCCAATGCTAGAGCCGCTAGCTATGGTAAACCCCTCCATCAGGGGTGGATTTTTGGATTTATAAAGATTGAAAGGAAGAAGAAGAAGGGAGACAAAAGGCTTTCAACCTATTTCTTTAATATTCAAGTTTAATTTTCATTACAAGCCTAGTTCTAATTATATAAGCTAACAATTACTAACCAAATACCTAAAGTACGCTATCCCAAATTGGCCCATAATAGATTCTCTTGGTAGACATCATTTTATTTTCTAATTATGTATTTGAAAACTTAGATTCAAGAGCTTTTTATAAAGACTTGATTATGCTTAAGATTCTCATACATTGACAAACATTATTTTCTTCAATTCCAATTTTGCATTTGAAGACTTGGATTCTTTGAGATTTGTAAGTGGTTCAATAATTGCTTCTTGAATCACCTTCATGATTTCTTGCCTTTTCTGGATTGTCGTAAATTTCTTATAGATGATCTTCTAGATTTTTTGTCCCTCTTCATTATGAAGAATTTATTATATTTGAGATTCTCATATATTGATAAACATCATTTTCTTTAATTCCAATCGTGCATTTGAATACTTAGATTCAAGATCTTCATTTTGAAGATTTCATATGTTTTAGATTCCTTACCTTGATAAACATTATCATTTTTGCTTGAGGTTAATTTGTAGGACATGGGTTTAATAACTGAATCTTGCATCACCTTCTTGATTTCTTTCTTACTTCAACAAGTTGAATTAGGTTGGTGGTTATTGTTGTTCTTGCAAATGAAAGTACTCTGGATATACTGAATTTCAATTATGGTAAGGATAATGATGGAATTTAGTGCATGTTAAGTAGCTAATAAAAGATTTTGTTAAGAATAATATACATAAGACTTGGGCAATCATTATCAAGTGACTCTGATTTTGCCAAGAATTCTATCACTCTAATTACTTGATTATTTTAGTTTACTCCAATATCTTATATAGACAAAATCAAGAAATATTGTTTTAGAGATACTTTTAGTATATATATCTTATATAAGTTTTTACAACAGCTTTTTATAGGTAATTTTCAATGCATGCTAATTTTAAAGATTCTACTCATGCTTATTGTATTTCATAAACAATCATGCCCATCGTATTTTACTCACTAATGTAACAAATAAGGTAATCACTTTGGTTTTAAATATTTTATTTTCATGTCCAAACTTTTGGTTTTAAAATGACTAATTTTTTGTAAAATTTTTAAATTTACTTGACGTAGCATATTCATATTATGAGTGCTTAACAGCCAGTTTGGTTTGACATTTCAAAATTAGTATTTTTGACAATTGAATTTGCTAGTAAAGATTATGGAAGAATTGATTTTTGCATAATCTTTTTTATGTTTGGTCAGTTATTCAAAAAAAGTGATTTTGAATTATGAGAATATTAAAAAAAGAAAAAGAAATAGGGTACACATGAGTAGCTTATGAAAAATGGATTAAAGCTGTATTGGGCGTTTGCCCAAAGTGATTTGTAGTTTTACCCAAACATGCTATTATACAAGTTAAAAATGATTTTTAGACTCCAAGCACCAAACACATCATGTTCTTAATAAAAAACCAACTTACACTAAGTTACTTTTCTTAACTTTTCATAAATTATATTTAATTTTCTGATAGATCTACAATTCTTCTCTCTCTAGAATTGATCTTTTTGATGTATACAAAAAGATCTCATTTTTCTGCTTGCAATATTACTTTTCTCAACCTTAAAATGTAATTGGTAGTTTTCAAAACATAATTACACAAGTAAATGATAGTTTCGGAGGAATATAAAAGGAAGCTCTTAGACTTAAACTTGGCTTAGAATTCTGAAATGAAAAACTTGCTTGAATGAGAGATGCAACTCTCTTTAAATAGAAAATTAAAATTTACTATTTTGAATAGTAACATTTACAATAAAATGCTACAGTGCTCCGTGTTATAACAGTAACCTGCCTTAGCTTGCTACTGTATTTGCTACAGTGATCCACTAAATAGTGCATCAAAGGAAAAATTTAACTATTTTAGTCATCTTCAAGGTTGATACCGTAACAGTAGTATTCATTGGATTGGGTATAGTCAGTAGAACCATTTCCTAACTCTGTGAAAGAGGAACTGGAAACTGGTTTTCTATCAACCTTTTGAGGGGCAAAGATAGTTTCATCATCTACATGCATCTGCTTGTAACAGTCGAACCATGGTTTTGAGATTCTAAACATATTCATGTTTGCTTGAACAAGAAGCCAAGCGAAAGCAATCTAAAATTTATGCTATAAGAATTGAGTGATTTTTGGAAAGATCTTTTTAGAAATTAAGGATTTTGTTGGAACCAATTTCTTTTTGAAGTGACATAAGCTTTTGAGGAATTAAAGCTTGACCACCATTTTGTTAAGCCTTGCTTGAGAAAGGAATGCATCTTTTGAAAGGACTCTGATGATCATGAAAGTCTGTGTGATACTTGTATTATCATGGATAAATCTATACTAGTGCAAATTTTGAGAAAAAATGCAATAGTATTGGATTATGATCAAATATATTAAAAAGTTTATCAAAATAACGTAGGCCATTAGCTACTTTATTTAGAAAGTTTTTTGTACAAGGACCATATAGAGACCACTACTGGGAGAACTAATGATGGAAGTTATATTGGACTTTATTTTTGAAAAATATAAGTCATTAATGCTTACAATCACTATTTTGAAAATTGAAGACATTGTACTAAGCAGTTTAATAATCCTAGTAATTGTAACCAATAGGATCAAATGGCTGGGAGAATTTGTGGGATTTAGAAAAGGTTGGTTTTCCAGTCTGATGGACCGATTATCTTTAGGATTTAGATTGTAGAATGCATTATGAAATTAGAATTGGATTTTGACTTATAATGTTTGATAGCAACAGAATCACTATCAACTAAAATAAATTCATAATACTTCTGGATTTTTGAAATGTTTACGAGCATAAAATACCAATTTGGTAGAAAAATCATTTAATGAACTAATTGAAAAAATGGGTTATATTTGAAGAATAGTTTGGGCCAAAGAAATTGTCACATAAAAAGATTGTGATTTTTGCAAAGGGATTAGAGAAGTTTGAGAGACAAGTTCCTTACCAGAAGGTACCGTTGTCACTGATTGGTCTAGCTAAATAATAGCTTGATCTAGATCTTCTTGATTGAATTGGATACAATCTTTTGGATTGAGATGGTCAACTAACTTAGATTGCTCTTTGTAGGTGATTTCTGCCTAAGAATGCTTTGAAAGATAAGAGGTTATTGGTTTGATTGCTAGATTGCTAAAAGGGTCTCTATGGGAAAGACATAAGACTTTTTGGCTTGCTTTTGAGTTAATTGGGCTGAGGAATTAGATGATTCCTCTTTTGCTTGTGTTTTTGACTTTGGATTAAGGGGTTCAACAACTTTTTCATTCTTTGTTCGAGGCATATTATCTACCCTGTAAGAATTCTTGAGTAAGATAATCTGGAATAGAATTGGAGCAACCGTTGATGTATTCAATCTCAAAATCAAAAGTAGATAAAATTGTTTACCAGCGGGCAAAACATTATTTTAATGCTCGATTTTTAACATATTTTTGTAAAACTTCTTTTGTAGATTTGCAATCTATTTTAACCAAAAACTTTTAATTTAGTAAATCACTTTGAAATTTGGAAATGCACAAAACAATTGCTAAAATCTATTTTTTGATGGTAGAATAATTTTGTTGTGCAGAATTCCAATGTTTTGATGCAATGATATGCTATTTGTCATTGATGGATTTCTTTAGAATGCCACCATAACTAATGTCAGAGACATCAGTTTCAATAATTTTGAAAGCTTTAGGATCAAGAAGATGCAAACATGGCAAATGCTTGACCGTAAGCTTAATTCGTTTGACTATATTAGTATGAATGTTAGCTAGGGAAGAGAATCAATACTAAGATTATCATGTAAATGTTTGATAAGGTTACTAACTCCTAAAAAGAAATCAGAAACATAATTGAGGTAACCTAGAAATCTTTGTAACTGAGTTTTGTCAATTATGTAATCAGGAAATTTATGAGCGAATTAAATAGCTCGATTGATTGGAGTGATAGTTTCGTGGTAAATGTTGTGACCAAGAAACCTTATTGTTATTTGAAAAAGACTGAATTTTGTTATAGAAACAATCAAACCATTTTGTTTTATGATATCAAAGAAAATATTGAGATGTTTGAAATGTTCATCAATATTTTGTGAGAAGATGAAAACATCATCAATATAAATAATGATGAATTTTGTATAACGATTAAAAATATCATTCATGATATTTTGGAATTCAAAGGAAACATTTTTTTTAATCCAAAAGGAATTACATTCCATTCATATTGACCAAAATGAATTGTAGATGTAGTTTTGTATCTGTAAAATTTTTTTTATTTAAATTTGCCAGAATTTAGATATCAGATCAAATTTTGAAAACTGTTTTGAAGAACATAATGGTTGAGAAGATCTTTTATGTTAGGAATAAGATACCTAATCAATTGGAGAGCTTGATTGAGTGGTTTGTAATTGATGACTAAACGGGGAGTATCACGTTTTGGAAATAAGATCACTAATTTCTTTTTGGTAGAAATCAAGCATTTCTTGATTCATTTGTATTGGACAGGCTTTTGTAGAAATTTATCTTTCCTAAGAAAAATCTACCATATGATGTTTTCTTTTCCAGAAATCATTTGAAAAATCAAACATATTTGCATCTAAATTTTTTCTTCAATTTTTTGTTTTTTAGGTTTTGGATGATTGAATTATTGAGTTGACTTTCTATTTTTTTGAAAGAAATTTCATCATAAAGAAAATTATTATTATTATTTTTCAATAAGATGGAGATTCCTCAAAATAGGTTTTTTAAGAAAAGGAAAGGAAAGGAAATAGTTTCACCATAACTTCTTTGAATATTCTTTTATTTAACCAAAAAGGATCTAATTGCCTAGTAAAATCACTATCCAGAATGACTAGATTTTTGATATTTTTGACAAGAAGAAATAATGTTGAAATTTGTAAATGAAAGTTTTCAATTATTACATTTGAATATTCGTAATAGATTATGATATTAGAACCATTAGCAGAAATTAGTTGTTTAGAAGTTTTTTCATAAAATTTTGTTGGAACTTGTCATGCCAGGATATAGTTTGAATTTGCTCCTATATCAAACATGGTAACTGCTTCAATGATAAAGGATTTTCTAATGATAAAGTTGATTGGGATATACCATTTCTAATATGAAGTCTGAGTGATTAGATTAAGAAAATTATCACCATAAAGATCTAAGTTTTCATCTGAAGAGGAAGAGTTAGAATGTTTTGATGAGGATGTCTTAAAAAATAGAATTTTCTTCTCTTTTTGAAGGATTTGGATAATTGAAATATTTTCTTATTGTTGAATTTTAAGAGATTTGAACTTCTGTTTTAAATTTTAAAACTTCATGCTGAAGATCTTGAAGAGTGACAGATATTTTATCTGAGAGTTGAATAGGGATAAAATATCTTTTAGATTGAAAGAGTTAGCAACTATTGAAAGATTATGAGAAGGTTTGTTTGATTTTTCTAGGGTTTTCAAGGTTTCTTCGAGTTTGTAAAGACAATTTTTTTTATTTTTTTATTTTTTATCTTTATCATCTAGGAGGCTAGTAATAATTTCAAAGAGTAGATCTTGTTCTTTAGTGAGGACATTTTAGAGTTTTTGGAGATGAATCTGAAAAGATTTTGTCATGATTTTGGATTTGGTTAATTTCTTCTAAATCAGAAGAGGCTTGAGATTCACTATCAGATGAATTTTCAATTAGAAGATAATTAAGTTGAGTTAGAAGACTTTCGTCAATATTTAAAGCTTTCATTTTCTTGTAATTCTAAAGTATTTTTCAATAAGACCTTGTTTGTTGCATTTACAATAGATAACAGGTGGTTTATTTTTATTTTGAAAATATTGAGGAGCATGTTTGTGAATTTTTTTGCCAGCTTTACTTTTGAAAGATTTTTCATAAGCTTTGGGTGTTCAGAATGATGTTTACGTTTTTAATTTGGATGAACTTTGAGGAGAATCAAAACCATATTAAGAACAGAAACTTCCTAACCCTAAATCTTTACGATTAAGGGATCTTTTTTTGGCTAATTGTATTTGAATTTTGTCGTCTAGATAGATTTTTAAAGTAACTTTCTAGACATAACTGCAAAACTGTCTATAAATTAATTGTTCATATTGAATGATTCTATTGTTAATATTTCTTATTTTTCTCTAACTTTTTGATAGTATAAATAAGAATATTTGTGAAATTTTAAATTGGATTTCTTTCTTCATTAAAGAAAGGATTTCCTTCAGTATTAATTTTGATGACTAAGTTTATTTGGTTTAGTTCATCTTCAATGATGTGTTCATTCTACCATCCTTTTAATTGACCAGTAAAATCGGTTATTAAAATATTAAGGAAAGATTGACTAGAACAATTATGAGATATTTGATAAGTAGTACTGACCATAGGTCATTTGCTGCAACATATTAAGAATATTATATTCAGATTGGCCATCTATGTTATATTCATAGATGTTGTTTGTACTGGAATATTAATTGATTATCTAAGATTTTTCTTTGGTAACTAAGTCAGGAGGAGAAGCCCTAGGATAATACAATTTTTGTGAGTTTTGCCAATTGATATTTTGAATTGGATTAGAGAATTTTTTTTATCAATTATCAATTTGTTCGAATACAAAATCTGTATCACTTAAATTGTTAATTGTAAGAGAGGAATTAATTTGTTGAGGAGTGTCGAGGACAAAATTTTTCTATATTTGGATAATTTGTTTAGAGATTTTATGAAGAAGTTCATGTTGAGAAGATGATCTCGAACTAGAACTTAATTCTTTTTTAATCTTTGTGGGAATCTAGTAAGTAGTAAAAACAGAGTTTTCACTCTGTAGGTTAGGTTTGGATTCAAAGAGATGATCTCTTATAGCTTGAAGATAATAATTGTTGTAATTATTTTGTTCATAAAAAGATTGGATATCTTTGGCATTAACTGTTTCAGTTAAATCTCTATTTTTGAAAATAGTTGCTGGTACAAAAACTATTTTTCACACAGGATTTTGAGCAGAAATTTTTAGGGACTTATGAGAAGGAAAAACTGAATTAAAATCTTCATCCTTATAAGTTACTTAATTTCTTGTTTTTGAATTTTAACATTTATGAATTTGGAGAAAAGATAGTTGACACCTTTTTTTTCTTGCATAAATTTCAAACCATTTAAAGAACGGAGTATGAATTTTATGGGTTTTTATAAATTTGTAATAGAATTTTGAATTTTTTGTCTTTTAGAACTAGTATATTTTTCAAAAAATTAAGTTCTTTTAAGATTGTATTTTTCTTGATAAAAATCTTTTCTAAGGGATTCTTTATCAATTTGAAAAACAGTTTGAATTGTATTGATTTTCATGTTATCATTTAAAGATGAAAAAAATAAGAGTAATGAGATTTTTCAAATTGATTGTCATCTTCTTTAGTGTATAAAGCTCTAGAAATCCTAAATGCTTTTTCTAAACCTTAAAGATAAATTATTGAAGGAATTGCAGAAAAAGAGTATATAGAAGAACAAGAATTTTTTGCTAAGTCTGGATTAGTTGATCCAAAATTCTTCTGACTGTTTTTGTATTAAAAGAGATTTTTATTTTACCTATGGGGTATTGAATAATCTCAAAAATAGAGAAGGATTTTTGAGTAGGTGTGGTCTTATTTAGAGATTGATTTTGGAGCAGTTTTAATAGTATGGTCACTTTTGTTAGATTGAAAAAAGATTCAGCAGGGGAAGAAATAGAGAAAGAGCAGGAAAAATATCTCAACATAATTAAAAGATAGAGAGGAGAAAAGCAATAAGTCTATTAACCCAATTCCTTAAGTACCAAAATCTTAGATTTCATAGGAGTGTAAGGATGAGTATTGATCTTGGTTTATTAACTAGATTAGATCTGAAGATTTGTTTATGGTAAAATCATACAGTTTTATTTAGTCAATAAAATGTTCACCAAGCTATGGTAGTTGAAATTTACTACTTTACAAGGGGTTTAACCACGCCCTTCAATGGCCAATAGCAGGTCTCATTTAAAATATTTTTGATGCCATCAAAAAAAAATATATATATAATATTGTATAAGTTATTATGTTTAGATCTAAGACAGAAAAGTAAAGCAAGATAAATCTTTACACTTTAATCCCTACTTTCTTCTTAGCTCTGATAACAAATGGAGGATAAGTAAGGCCTTAAGAGCAGAGGAAGATTACGGGGGTAATGAAGTAAGGAGCAATAGTCAGCACGCTAATATAGGGTTAGGGTTAGGGAAGTGCATAAATAGGAAGGAGAAGTAGCGGTAGTCCGCACGCTAATTCGAAAAAAGCAAGTGAAGAAATTAAAGATAGAAATAAAATATCATTGGTATTATTCAAAACAAAATTATATAAGATAGCTCCAAAATAATATCTAAGGAAGCTCTCAGACTAGACTTGGCCTAGAATTTTAAAATAAAAAAATTTGCTTAAATAAGAGATGCAACTCTCTTTAAATAGAAAATTGAAATTTACTGTTTTGAACAATAACAGTTACAATAAAATGCTATAGTACTCCATGTTGCAACAGTAATCTACCGTAACTTGTTACAGTAATCATATCAAAAGAGAAAAAATTAACTGTTTTAGTCATCTTTAATGTTGATGCCGTAACAGTCATCTTCATTGGATTGGGTATAGTTAGTAGAACAATTTCATGAAGTTCAAAAAATATTCTTGTTTACTTGAACAAGAAGCCAAGTGGCAGCAATCTAAAATTTCTGCTGTAAGAATTGAGTGATTTCTAGAAAAGACTTGTTTAGAAATTGAGAATTTTACTGGAACCAATTTCTAATTGAAGTGGCATAAGCTTCCGAGGCATTAAAGCTTGACCACCATTTTGTTAAGTCTTACCTAATAAGGGGAGACATCTTTTGTAAAGGGCCCTGATAACTATAGAAGTCTTTGGAGTACTTGTATTTTCATGTATAATCTATGCTAGTACAAATTTTGAGAAAAAAATACAATAGTATGAAATTACGATCAAGTATATTAAAATATTTATCAAAATAAAGTAGGCTATTGGCTATTTCATCTAAAATTTTTTTTGCACAAGGATTAGGTGGAGACCACAACTGGGACCACTGGGAGAACTAATGAGGAAAGTTATACTGGATTTTGTTTTTAAAAAATATAAGTCGTGAATGCTTATAATCACTATTTTGAAAATTGAAGACATTGTACGAAACGGTTAAATAATTTCAATAATTATAACTAATAGGATCAAACGGCTTATAAAATTTGCGAGTGTTGAAAATGTCAGCTTTTTAGTCTGAATGACAGATTAACATTGGATTTTGACTTATAATATTTTTTAGCAATAATCTATTAACCAAAATGTTTATAGCCATAAAATATCAATTTGGTGAAAAAATCATTTGAGGGGTAAATTGAGGATTATTAGTTAAAAAATGGGGTTTCATTTGAAAAATAGTTTGGGCCGAAGAAATTGGGACATAAAAAGATTGTGATTTTTGAGAAGGGATTTGAAAAGTTTGAAAGGCAAGTTTCTTACCTAAAAGTACCATTGTCACTAATAGTTTGATTGCTGGATTGCTAAAAGGGTCTCTATGAGAAAGGCATAAGACATTTTGGATTGCTTTTGAGTTGATTGGGTTGAGGAATTAGATGATTCTTCTTTGGCTTGGGTTTTTGATTTTGAATTAAGGGGTTCAACAACTTTTTTTTTTTTTTTAAAGGCATATTATCTACTTTAGTAAGAATTCTTGAGTAAGATAATATGAAATAGAATTAGAACTACCTTTGATATATTCAATTTCAAAATCAAAAGCAAATAAAATTACTTTCCAGAGGGCAAAAATTTGTTTTGATAATTGCTAAAATCTCTATTTTAATGGTAGAATAATTTTGTTGTGCAGAATTCTAATGTTTTGATGCATATTTGTGTATTTCCAAATTTCAAAGTGATTTAAAATGAAAAGTTTTTGGTTAAAGTCAATTGTAAATCTACAAAAGAAGTTTTATAAAAAGATGTTAAAAATCTAGTATCAAAATAAATTTTTACCTGCTGGCAAGTAATTTTATCTGTTTTTAATTTTGAGATTGAATACATTTTCTCGTAGGGTAAAAATAAAATAGAAATTGTTAAACCCTCTAATCCAAAATCAAAAACCCAAGCCAAAAAGGAACCATCCAATTCCTCAGCCCAATCAACTCAAAAGCAATCCAAAAGTCTTATGTCTTTCCCATAGAGAATCTTTTAGCAATCCAACAATCAAACCGAAAACTTCTTGTCTTTTGAAAACAATCTTGGGCAGACATCATCGACAAAGAGCAATCTAAAAAAGTTGCCCCTCTCAATCTAAAAGATTGCATCCAATTCAATCAAGAAGATCTTGCTCAGGCTATCACCTAACTAGCCCAATCAGTAACAACGGTACCTTCAGTTAATAAACTTGTCTTTCAAACTTCTCCAATTCCTTCCCAAAAACCTACAATCTATTTATGAGCCAATTTTTTCGGCCTAAACTATTCTTCAAATAGAATCCTATTTTTTAACTAATAATCCTCAATTAGTTCCATCAAATGATTCCCACCAAATTGGTATTTTATGTCTGTAGACATTTCAAAAACCTAGAAATATTATAAATTTATTTTAGTTGATAGTGATTCTGTTGCTATCAAACGTTATAAGTCAAAATTCAATGCTAATTTCATTACGCATTTCACAATCTAAAAGTAATCCGTAGTTCAGACTGAAAAACTGACCTTTCCGAAACCCGCAAATTCTCCCAACCCTTTAATCCTATTGGTTACAATTACTGGGATTATCAAACCGCTTGGTACAATGATTTCAATTTTCAAAATAGTGATTTCATGACTTATATTTTTCAAAAACAAAGTCTAATATAACTTCTCTTATTGGTTTTTGTACAAAAACGTTATAGATGAAATAGCCAATGGCCTACTTTATTTTAATAAGCATTTCAATATATCTTATAATAATCTCATACTATTACATTTCTTCTATGGTCATCATGGTCCTTTGCAAAAAAATGCCTCTCCTTCTCAAGCACGACTCAACAAAATGGTAATTAAGCTTTAATGCTTCAAAAACCTATGCCATTTCAATCAGAAATTAGTTCTAGCAAAATTCTAAATTTTTAAATTTTTTTTTTTTTTTTTAGAAATCACTCAATTCATACAGTGGAAATCCTTAGATTGCTGCCGCTTGGCTTCTTGTTCAAGCAAACATGAATATCTTCAGAATCTCAAAGTCAAGATTCAACTGTTACAAGCTTCTGGACATGCAGAAACATGCAGATGATGAAGCTACCTCTGCGCCTCAAAAGGTTGATAGAAAACCAATTTCCACTTTTTGTATGGCAGATTACTGTTACATCACGGAGCACTGTAGCATTTTAATGTAGCTATTATTGCTCAAAAACAATAATTCAATTTTCTATTTAAAGAGAGTTGCATCTATTATTTAAGTAAGTTTTTCATTTCAGAATTTCAAGTCAAGTTTAGTCTAAAATCTTCCCTATGTATTCTTCCGGAGCTATTCTTTACTTGTATAATTCTATTTAGAATACTACCAATAACATTTTATTTCTGTCTTTAATTTCTGCACAAACTACTTGCCATTTTCCTTCATATTTCTGCACTTCTCTTTCCCAGATTAGTATGCAGACTACCGCCACTTTTCCTTCTTATTCTTACCAATCCTGCTGCTCCCTACTTCACTACTTCACTACCCTCGTAATCTTCCTCCGCTTTTAGGGCCTTACTGATCCTCCATTTTCAAAGATCTAGAGCCCTAAGCAATTAAATAAAATTCCTATAGATCACAACTATATGTCTCAATGAATGATTTCAGACTTGGATGACAGGGTTTTCATCAGACCCCAAAGCCATACCTACAACCATTAGAGCCATTATGGCTACAGTTAAGATTTGATTGGTCCTCACTGCTTATTTGGAGAGGAATTGTTATTTGGGTCTTATTGTTCTTCGTTTTTGTCTGTATTTAATGAAGATTTAGATTCTGTAGGATTTGGATTCTCTGAGAAAATAGATTTACATAAATCATTAACAACATATGAAGGTATGATGGCTATGGAGGAATTAGGGTGATGGTGAGGAAGAGAGAGAAAGAAAAAAATTTATTTGTTAATATTTTAATTAGTCATTTATGCCACACGTGTACGTCCACCTTATGTTCCGTTAGCCACGTCACCATGTCAGTGTTAATTTGAACTGTACTTTGACTGCAAGGACCAAATTGCATCAAATTAAACTTATAATGGACCTAATTTTCTCAATTGAAACTTCGAGGAACTAAATTGAAATCAAAATTAAACTGCAATTAAGCCAAATTAAACATATAAGTAGGGGTGTCAACGAGCTGAGCTCGAGCAAAGCCGACAAAGCTCAGCTTGTTAAGGGCTCGTGAAGATTTTTTAAAAATTCTAAAAAAATTTTGTAGGCAAGGAGAGAGTTGAACTCAAAACCACTTAGTAAGTATTTGTGCAAATTACCACTAAATCAAGTAACAATTTATATTAGTTTTTTTGTATATAAATAGATTTATTATAAATGTATATATAAATAATAAAAATTTTATTAAATAATATTAAATGAGCTAGCTCATGAGCCGAGATTTGAAAATATTGAGCTCGGCTCATTTTACTAAACGAGCTTAAAATAAAGCTCAAGATCGGCTCATTTTTTAAACGAGCTAGCTCGGCACATTGCCACCCCTACCTATAAAGGACCTAATTGTCTCTATGGTTATATATTGTTGTTTTATGTGTTAGTGGAAGAAATTTTATTTTCTTAAAATATCCTATGATTTTTTACAATTACATAATTACTTTTTAATTGTTATTTTGCTTCAAATAGTTTTTATTTTAGTTTTATTTTTTTTAGCTTTTTCATAATTTTCCTATATATAACATTAATATGCTAATAATTATTTTATTATTATAGATTTTTTTTTTTATCATAATATTATTGTAATAATTTTATATAGATTCAATTTCTTGTTAAAGATTACTAAATGGTATAGGTACCAGATACTAAAACTGAAGATGATCTTTCTTTATAAGTACTTGCACTAATTAAGCTCCTTATAAGGTTAATACTCCTTGCCCATAAAAGACTCTAATTATATGTAGGGTTTAAGATTAGAGTACCATAAATGGGATTAGGGTACTATAATTAAGATTAAGTAACAAGGTATCATACTTAATGCAGTGTACTGTAATTAAGGTTAAGGTATCGTTAGTATGTTAGGATATCATAATTAGGATTAGGGTTCAATAATTAAAGTTATGGTACAGTAATTAAGGTTAAGATTAGGGTAATGTAACAAAGGTTAGGGTACCATTATTAGGATTATGGTTAAGACATTGTAAATAAGATTACAGTTAGATACCAAAACTAATGTTAGGGTTAGGATATCGTAACTAGGGTTAGAGTATAATAATTAAGGTTACAGATAGGGTTAGGGTACCATAACTATGACTAGGGTTAAGGTTTTGAAATTAAGTTTAGGGTACCATGATTAAGATACCATAATTAGTGTTAGGATTAGGATATCGTAACTGGGGTTGGGGTACAATAAGTAAGGTTAGGATACAGTACTTAGAGTTAGGGAATTATAACTAGTGTTAGGGGACAATAAGTTGGGTTAGGGTATGATAAGTAGTGTTAGGGTATGAGATGAGGTAGCTAGGGTTAGAATACCGTAATTAGGGTTAGGATACCATAATTAGGGTTAGGAGACGGTAACTTGGGTTACGGTACTATAGTAACTTAGGATATGGTAACTAGGGTCATGGCACCATAATTAGAATTAGGGTACTGTAACTAAGGTTATGCTTAAGATACTATAAGCAACGTTAGGGTGAGAATACTGTTAGTTTTCTTAATTCTTTTCATATTAATAAATTTATAATTTATCAATAACTATATTAATTATATTTAAAACTAAATTTTTCAATTTTTTTATTTAATAAGTTACAAATAATTATAATATGAAATTAAAAAAATTCATTTTTTTAAAAAATTATTAAGATTATACTTTTTATGATTATAATATTATTGTGTTTATTCTTACTATGCAAGTCTAATATACATAAGGTTTAAATTATTTTGGAGAGTTTGATCTAACAAAGAAATCCCCTCATTCTAAAAAAAAAAAAACAACGCATTTAAATCAAAAAAGGAAGGTCAATTGCATCATTTTGTGATGCATCAAATTGAGAACTACCAAAATAAAATTCACATAATTTACTTGCACATGAATAAGTAAAATTGAGAAAGACAAAATTGTGAATCAGCATGGGAGAACTTAACAAGTGTTAGGGACTTGGCCTAAAAGAAGTTACAACTTGGTATGATAATGTATTCACTCCCAAAGTACGTTATATGTAAACAAGTTTGCTAGCATACTCTACACTTGCCTATACTAACTGAATGCAGATAGTATGATTATCAGCCCCAAACAACCAATTTCCATTTATCATCCATAGATATCGAAAGGTAAGGTACTCAAAAGAAGATACAGCCCAACAAATTCTATTTTCATCATTTGCAGATGAGTTGACTATTAGCCAGCCCATAAATACACTCTAATAAGCGGTTAACGTAAATCTATAGAATCACAAGCATATCCACTTACTTACTAGCAAGAAAAATGTACAAAAGATCATGGGTCATAAAAGTATGATTATCAGCCCCAAACAACCAATTTCCATTTATCATCCATAGATATCGAAAGGTAAGGTACTCAAAAGAAGATACAGCCCAACAAATTCTATTTTCATCATTTGCAGATGAGTTGACTTTTAGCCAGCCCATAAATACACTCTAATAAGCGGTTAACGTAAATCTATAGAATCACAAGCATATCCACTTACTTACTAGCAAGAAAAATGTACAAAAGATCATGGGTCATAAAATTACCAGTGGTGACCTGCTTCGAAATGATATGACAAAATATTGACCGCATGTCTCTCAATTTAGGGAGTCTGGCACATTACATCAAGTAATGCACACCAACATGGTGTACCGTTAGGAAAAAATTAGACAATTATCTCAATTTCACAAATTGCGGACCAAGGTTTTACCATATTTTCCTCAAGTCAATTTTTTTTTTCTTTCTACCAAAAGAAAACTCAGAAGTTTACCTGTTTCGAAATGCAAAAGAAATTATAAGGATGTGTGCAAAATCAAGTGCACTCCTTCCAAACTCCTCATTAGCGACATTTGGATAATATCTGATTTTCACCTAAAGACTTACCGCATTTTCTTTCCATCAAAAGTCCTCAGCACTTTAATTTGTATCAAAAGCCTTAATTTTCAATCTTAAACCTTAGTTCTAACACAAACTGCAGAAAATTTCAGCATCTCCACCTAATTATGCATCGACCTTTGTTCTTCTTCTATCAAAAGTCTTCATCAATTTTATTTTCATCAACAGCCTTTTTTTTTTTTTTCTTTTTTTCTCTATTTTAAACGTCAGTTTTTAAGTTTTAGATATCCAACAAATTATGCATCAACTTTTTCTTTCAACACTTTCATTTTTATCTATATCAAAGGTCCTTCCAACATGCAATAGCCATAAACATCAAGTGCAACTTAGACCACTAATACCGTAGAAATCATCTGCTATTCTATTCAAAGAGGGAGAATATAAATGATCCAAACTACAATGCCAATTTTCTATTCACAAAAGACAATCCATATTTTTGCTAAACCAAAACACTAAGTGCAATTGACAATTATGCAGTAATTATATTGTTTCTAGACTACAAACCATTTAGTATCTAAGCACATAGAATCTATAGTTGTTAAATACCAAACAATCCAACTTAGTCCACAAATACCCGAAAACTTATTATATTCTACTCAAAGAGGGATAATATAAAAGATCCATACTACAATTCCAATTTTCAATTGACAAAAGACAACCCAGATTTTTGCTAAACCAAAGCACTAAGTGCAATTGACAATTATGCAGTAATTATATTGTTTCTCTACTACAAACCATTTAGTATCTAAGCACATAGAATCTATAGTTGTTAAATACCAAACAATCCAACTTAGACCACAAATACCCGAAAACTTATTATATTCTATTTGAAGAGGGAGAATATAAAAGATCCAAACTAAAATTCGTATTTTCTATTGACAAAAGACAACCCAGATTTTTGCTAAACCAAAGCACTAAGTGCAAGTGATAATTATGCAGTAATTATCTTGTTTCTAGACTACAAACCTCTTACTATCTAAGCATGTAGCATCGACAGTTGTTAAATACCAAATTAAATT
This sequence comes from Quillaja saponaria, assembly GCA_029379385.1. Taxonomy (NCBI): domain Eukaryota; kingdom Viridiplantae; phylum Streptophyta; class Magnoliopsida; order Fabales; family Quillajaceae; genus Quillaja; species Quillaja saponaria. Next base: position 3,355,648 of record CM055615.1, on the reverse strand, counting down.
AGAACACAAATACCTTAAAACTTATTATATTCTATTCATAGAGGGAGACTATAAAAGATCCAAACTACAATTCGTATTTTCTATTAACAAAAGACAACCCAGATTTTTGCTAAATCAAAGCACTAAGTGCTATTGAAAATTATGCAGTAATTATCTTGTTTCTAGACTACAAACCTCTTACTATCTAAGCATGTAGCATCTATAGTTGTTAAATACCAAATAATCCAACTTAGACCATAAATACCATAAAACTTATTATATTATTTTCACAAATTATTTCCTAAGTTAATTCTTTTACTGAAATATATAGTACAAACCTAGATTTTTGCTAAACCAAAGCACTAAGTGCAATTGACAATTATGCAGTAATTATCTTGTTTCTAGACTACAAACCTCTTATTATCCAAGCATGTAGCATCTATAGTTGTTAAATATCAAATAATCCAACTTAGACCACAAATACCATAAAACTTACTATGTTCTTTTAACAAATTATTTCCTATGTTAATTCTTTTATTGAAATATATAGTACTAAAGTTTTAGGAAAAGATAGGATATATCTCATCCCCGAGCAACCCAATATCCATTTACCTTTTTTTATTTTGCTACTATGAAGAAGTTGCTGACAGCCTGACATACACATATTTGTCGGGTACTCAAAAGAAGATACATATTCATTTCTATTTTGCTACTCTTGAGCCACTCAGATTAGTGGTCTATAAATCTATAAAATCACAAGCAATCCACTTACTTTACTAGCAAGAAAAATGAACAAAAGATGGGTATAAGCTATATAAGTCATTTCTGATTACTAAACTATCCCATTAGGTTCCACACAAGGAATTAAAATTCGTTTCGAGGTATCGTTTCGACAAGCCCATAAACGAAAACGATTCAAGAAACAGTATGGAAACGGCATGGAAAAGCAAAATTTTGTGGAAACGCATGGAAATATATAATAAAACACATATTATAATAATTGTAGGTATTTGACATTATTAATTTAATACATAAAATATTATTAAATATATAACAAAGTAAAATTCTAAACATAGACATACAAATTGGAGAAAAATATCAAATTACAAAATATTTGATAAATAAATAAAAGACCAAGATACATAACATAGGTGAAATCTTAAAAAGAATTATCCTTGCTAAATTATACCATATGAATATACATCAAATAAGATTAAAAAAAAAAAAAAAATTGGAAATCCTAAAATATGAAGAGAACTAGAGCCAAACTTTAGATTTTTAAATTCTAAAAATGCCTTATTTGTGTTGACCAATTTTGTGTGAAAACATTAGAAACGACCCCATTTTGTATGAAAACGCTCCCATTTCGTGTAGAAACGCTCCCGTTTCGTGTGAAAACACTCCTATTTCACATGAAAAAGATGTGGTTTTTAGTGAGTTTCGTTTCGGATAGTGTGAAAACGGAAACGTTTCACATGTTTCGACACGAATTTTTAAACCTTGGTTCCACAAGGAAAATTTGCTAAGCCTTTCCATGTGCAAATTTGTAAACAACCTTTTAGGTTCATGTTCACTACCTCAAGCATCTGAAACCATTTGTTATTTAAAAAGTGTATCTAATAATGTGGTCAAACTGGCAGTATTTGGTGTAATATTCCTATAGACCAATTCCCATTAATAATATAGTAGTTTACTTGCATGATCTTTAGGTGACAGCACAATGTAGTGTTAATCATCATCTGGATGCATGCATGAATAACTATGTTATGAACTATCACATTGGACTCAAAACCTTTTTCTATAGATAAGTAACCAAAAGTGTAAGTTTTACATTTTTCCTGCATAAACATCAAGTGCAACTCATTAGCAACATTTAGACAATATCTGACTTTCACCTAAAGACTTACCATACTATGCATCAAAGGCCATAGTTCTATCTGATTATGCATTGATATTTTTTTTTTCTGCCTACAGTCCTCAGCACTTTTATCTGATTATATCACCAACTGCAGCAAATTTCAACCACTACCAACAAATTATGCAACAACTATAAACATCAAGTGCAATTCTTTCAAACTCCATTAACCACATTTGGATAAAATCTTACTTTATCCTAAAGACTTACGGTATTTCACTCACAAATTTTTTCTTTCTAATAGAAGTCATCATCACTTTTTTTTTTTTTTTTTGGCCTATCATATATCACCAACTACAACAAGTTTCAGAATATCCAACAAATTAAGCATCAACTTTTTCTTTCAGCACTTTTATTTATATAACAATATATTAAAATATCAAAGGTCTCCTTTTCAATCTTAAACTCAGTTCTATGACCAACTGCAGTAATACAGCCATTCCAACATGCAACAGCTATAAACATCAAGTGCAATTCTTTCAAACTCAATAGCCACATTTGGATAATATCTCATTTTCGCCTAAATACTTACCATATTTTCCTCACAATTATTTTTTTCTTTCTATCGAAAGTCGTCATAAATTTTATTGGCATACCTTTTCTTCTATCGTAAACCTCAGTTTATCACCAACTACAACAAATTTCAGCTGATCAAACAAATTATGCATCAAATTTTTCTTTCTACCAAAAGCCCTCAGCACTTTTATTTGTATGAAAAGCCTTCTTTTCAATCTTCGACTCAGTTCTATCACCAACTTCAGCAATTCAACCTCTTCAACAAAAATTATGCATTAGTTATAAGGAATCTCCTGAAACAATCACTATGCGCCACTGAGAATTATGCAGTAATTCTCTTGTTGCCAGACAACAAAGCTATTCTCTATTTGAGAATGTGCCATCTAGAGGTCATGTTACTAACTAAAAATCCAACTTACACAACTAACACCCTATATATCTTCTAATATGACAAGTTGTGTAGTTGGGTATAATTTAAGCTTTTACAATATCATTGATTTTCACTCTACTTAATACCCACATCCATGCAACCATGAATAAACGAATGTATGCCTAATTTAAGAAAGAAACATTTTTTTTATCCCAAATGTCTAGTAGTTTTTGAGCAACTGGCCATGAGAGGAGTTTTTCATCCAAATCAGCATCCGCATGTATGCTCATATACCAATAAAATTTATCACTACAACAGAATCTCATGATTAAAGCACGTAGCATCTATAGTTGATGTTAAATACCAAATAATTCAACTTAGACCACTACTACTACCATAATATTCTTATGATATTAAGTTCCTGAAGCATTTACAATAACCCTGATTTTCAGTCTACTCAAGCTCCACATCCAAGCAACTATGAACAAAGGAATGCAGGCTCTAAAAAAGGAACATAGATACATTCTTATTTTCTATTAATTTTTGAGCAACTGGACATGTAGTCATGTACAAAAGGTAGGGGCATGGCAGGAGTTTCCATCCAAATCAACATCTACCTATGCTCACATATATCTATTTATTTCTCTACAAGCCATAAGAATGTTAGATTCCAACCGAAAATCATTATCGCCCAAAGCAGCTGACAACAGCTCCCAATAAATGATGTGGAGATTAAGGTGCAATTACTAATAATAAACAACACAAGCATACCTCTATCTTTCTATCTAGTATTATGGACATTAAGGTCATAAACTACATTAATCTAATTACAATGTTAATCCCACATTGAGGTCTCAAACTTTTTGACTATCAACTGAATGGCCCCCGAATGTACACTAGTTGTTACAGTTTTCTCACGTGTACATAAAAGTTATCCTACATGGCCACTCGGGTTTAAGAAATAAGTTGTCGAAAACTAAAGATCCAAGAAAACTGAACCCATAAATGAAAAATCAATACAAAAAAATAAAAGAAGGATGAACGAAATTCAATTTATTTATACCTGAAGAAATAAGAAATCTAGTGTTTCGTCAGACCAAAGAACCGCTAGCATCAAAGGTGATCTCTCGCAGATCCATAAATTCTTCCAAAAGATTTCAAAAGCAAAGATCCAAAATACGTAGATTTCATGTAAAAAAAAACAGCCTAAAAAGCAATTGGGCGGATAATAAAAATTATTACAACCAATAAGAGCAGACAAACTAACATCATCAAAAATCCTACCAACTCAGAGTCATTGAAATCCAGAAGAAACAAAAAGTTCCGGTTATAAGGCTGTGAAATAATTTGACAGAAATGGAACCAAACTGATCTAATTGACGAACGGACCCAGAAATAGAATCCAGGAGAGTACAAAAACATAAGAAAAGAAGAAGAACGAACGAAAATATGGCTAAAGCGTGAGAGAGTTACCAATGGCTGCTGTCTCCTCCTTCGACGCCATTGTCGCCTCTCTTGCTTATCTCTCTGCGAATGTGGTTCGTCGCTTGAAGTTTTTAGAGTTTTATGGATATTTATAAGAGAGTGAAACCGAAGCAACGGAAGGAAAGCTACAACGGTTGGATTTTTGAATTTCTCAAACCTCAATCGAAAGTAAACTGACGGTTGGATGCTTCGCTAGATAGAAAAAGAGAACGAATACTAACCGATAGATGGATGTTGTTACTACGCTCCCCGTTAGTGTTTCTAATGTGTCAATTTAGTTTCAAATTAACGAAGTCTTCTAAAAAACAAAATAAAATTAAAGTGGCAGGTTGGAACGGAACAAAATAATATATATATTTTTCTTTTAAGGGAACCGAATAATCTTAATATTTAAGCATTGGAACTTAAATTAATGAAGTATAAAATAGAAAAAAGAAATTAGTGAATTATACAAAGCGAAAGAATTCACAAAAGCCCTATATTGTTGATATTCTCATTTGAAGATGAAAAGGAAATTAACACAACACATTTAACATCGGAGGGGGAGGGGGGGTGGGGAAGCACTTACTTAGTTGTATAATGTATCTTCTTTACTAAAATACAAGACATCCCTTCTGTTTTTGTCACTATCATAAACTGGATAAATAAAATTATATAAGTACATTTGTGACACGATTAAAATTTAGGATCAATTGTCTTTTATTTCTATGATCACTCATGTTGTACTTGCTCCTATCAACCATCAAATTAGATATATAATCTCCTTATTTGAGTCATAATTAAAAAAAAAAAATTAATAAATTAACTAAAAAAACTACATTATCATTATTATAAGTTTATAATATCATTTTCATTTCTCTTTTTTTTTTTTTTTTCCTTTTTTTTCTTAACAATTCAACTATCTATATTAATCTAATTTAGTAACATAAAGTGTTTAATTTGATAGAAAAATATATATATAAACAAAAATGATAGTAAAAAATTTATATTAATGATAATTTAGTCTATTTTAAATTAATTTGTTAGATTTAATAGATAAATAGAGATTATTCTCTAATTATGGCTCAAATAAGAGTGTCACGTGATTAATTCGATATTTCATGTTTGCTATTATAAAATGAGTGGTAATTCATGAAGAAAAACTACAATTGAACTTAAAATTTACAACAATAAAATTATTTTAAATTATCACTCAATACATAATATTGTTTTATATTTATAATTTTAAAATTTATTTAAGTTAAATTATTATAGTTGTACTCGATTATTGTTTTTTACATTCGAATTATTATGTAAATATTCTTCTTCCTTAAAAAATGTTGCCTTTCCATCTTTTCTCTCTATTATTTTTATCTGATCTCCTTCACTCTTCCATTTATTCCCTCTTAGTTGTGAAAAAGAAAAAAAATAAAAAAATAAATAAAATTCCTCTCTACTTTACATAGCTTCACCATCATGTGAGCTTTGTACAGTAGGGCTTCATTATCATAGCGATGGCCCATATGACTGTTGTTATTAATTTTATCATCATTCCTATTTATTGGAAATTGAGTTTCCCTTCACTAAGTTGCCGTAAATTAAATAGTGATGATTCTGTTTTTGACAATCTTCTTGTCATTGGAGCTGATGGAATAATGGGTAACTAGATTCTGAGTATGCACCTATTTCCTTTGCATCAAATCTGCACCCACCATGATTCATGCTCCAACCCACCATCCCCATTTGAGCATATTTAGTCCTAATTCAATGTACTTTACTGCTCATGCTGCCAATCATCGTGTTGTTCCTACCCCATCAAATTACAGAAAATTTGGATCGAATGGTGGTTCTAAATATGAGAACTGTGTTTTATGATCGAACTTGTTGGAGCAAACGATTATATGAACAGGACTCCACAAAGCAATAACTTATTTTGGTTAGTATTTTGCATCTAGATACATGTAAGAAATTAAAAATCTAAGTGAAATAACTTTTGAAAGTGACTTCAGAGCTTCTATGAATAAACATGGCACCTAGAGGGGTAAGTTTGCTCTAGCTCCTAGATCTACTCTGACTATTTCAATCCTGAAATCCAGTATGAAAACTTCTAAACCATTACGAGGTTTCGTGTTTTGAATTTTGTATGAACCACATTAATCCAAAGCAAACTGTTAGGGAGGGATTAGTATTTGCAGCTGAGATTGGGTTTACTCGGCTGGGAATCATATTGCTTTCGTCATTAAAGACATTAGCATTTCAGGGATTTCAATTCCGCAGTTTGCATCACGAGAAGCAAATAAAGTAGTAGCACATGAGTCTGCAAGACATTCTAATATGTGCAGTCTTTTGTTAAATGATGATTAACTTTCTGATAAAAAAATTATCAATCACTAATCAAACTTAATAATTATAAGTCCTACATATATTACACTTCCTTAATTCTAATCCGTTCTCTGTCCGTCCCCAAAATACAAATCCTACTTTTGCTTTTTTTCAAATCATTGACTTCTCATAAAGTCTTCGAAATCTGATATGCTACGCATGCATTACTACCATGCAAGGTTAAGTATCCCTATAAAAATTCAGCCTTAATTTTACTTTAAAAAAATAATAATAATAAAATAATTTACTTCTAAAAACTCTATGAAATTTAATAATCTACTACTATTAATTATGTAAGGCCAATACTTATCAAACTCTAATCTTAGCTGTCATAATAGTTATTGTTTTGTGAAGCCTAATTCTTCTTGACCACTCCAATTAGGTAGTACGGGGTCCCATGAAGAGCCACCGTAACAAACCTTAAATTAGGATTTCTCAAGTTATATATATATATTGTAGGGATTTCGACCCAAATCCTTATTTGGCATTTTCCTAACTAGTTTATTATTTGTGGAGAATATAGAACTAACTTGATGTTGGTTGGGATTTTCTAATTAGATTTATCATGGTGAGTAAGTAAATCTAATTATATGATTGTAAGGTTTTCATAAAGTAAAAGAAAAGTTCACTTGTTGGGCAAGTCCTACATAATATAAATATGTAGGCTTGTGAGACAAGATCTAATATTTGTACAAGCCTACATATTTGTGAGACCCCCTACAAGGGGTACAAGAGAGATTTGTAGAGACATGACTTGGGAAATGTGAGGACACTATATGTAGAGTATTATTCTTTCTTGGCATATTAGTGAATTTTTTTTCCTATCTGTGGATGTAGGCAATAGGCAGAATTACATTATATTTTATGTGTTGATGTTTATTTCTCTTTATTTCTACTTATTTTTTTGTAGTTATTATCTTTTGTTATTTTTTTTATAGTTATTATCTTTTGTTATTTTTACTATAATTCATTGAACATAAATTTCCTATAATTCCCAACATATATACCCTTGCAAGAGAACAAATATGTATATGTGAGTGAAGTGAGTGAAGTGAGTGAAGTGAGTGAGAGATTTTGTAAATTGTATTTAAAGTTTATGTGATCACCTGAGCAGTGGACCTAGCCCTAATTTGGCAAACCACGCAAATCTGGTCTCTTTTTTACTTTTCAATTTCTTTGCCATCATTTTATTATTATTTGTTAACAACAGTAGCCTATTAGCTTGCAAAGATGTGTGAGAATTTAGAGCCTTCTTTTTTTTAGCATTGTTCACAACAATGGATTGTGATGAATTCTTGGGAGGGAGAAAGAAAATCTAGCAAATTTCATTCATGTGATGTTGGTTTTGTTTTAACTTCGCTGTTGATGTTGTAATTTACTTATGATGATTTTCTGGATTTCTTCTTGAATGAAAATCTTGATTTTTCCCTCTGCAACCGGAGTAGCTTCCTTCTGAAAACTTGATTATGTTTGACATTCTCTTAATAAACATAATTTTCTTTTCCAATTGTGTATTTGAAAAATTAGATTCAAGAGCATCCCTATGAAGACTTGATTATGTTTGAGATTCTCATACATTGATAACCATAATTTTCTTTAATTCCAATTGTGCATTTGAACACTAATTAGTTATTTGAGATTTGTAGGTTTAGGTTTAATTATAACTGCTTCTTGAATCACCTAATTTCTTGCCTCCTCTTCGACAGTGTTGTAAATTACTTATAGAAATCTTTTGGATTTCTTATGGCTTCATTCTGAATACTTGATTATATTTGAGATTCTCATATATTGATAAACATTATTATTTTTTATTCCAATTGTACATTCAAGACTTAGATTCAAGAGGACTTTATATGTTTGAGATTCCATACATTGATAAACATCATTTTCCTTATTTCCAATTGTTCATTCTTTGTGGTAATTTTTTTTTTTTAATTCCAATTGTACATTTGAAGACTTAGATTATTTGAGGATTTAGATTTAAGTTTAATAACGGCTTCTTCCTTATTTCTTTTCTTGCCTCCCTTGCTGATGGAGCTTTGATGAGAGAAAATAGTCACAGCCAGTCAATTTCATACATACTCAAGGACTCAAATTTTCTTTATAGTGCCTAAGGCTAAAAATTAATACAAAATACCTAAACTAGCTTTATCCCAATTAACCTATAGGAAAATGTATCAATCCCAAATCCATCCTTGGATGAAGGGAATGAGAGAAAATTTGAAATAAAATAATGGGTGAGAAATGAATTATGTCTGTGATTTTAATAATAGCTAGCGATATTCCATCCCATACATAACAAGAGAGAGATTGGCTGAAAAAATTGCATGAAGGAAGTGATATAATGATGAGATTTAGTCTTTTAAGTGGGTGATAAAGACTCTGTTAGGTATAATGCACACAAGATTTAGGCAATCATTATCAATTGACTCTGATTTGGCTGACACCTTCTCTTTCTATTACTCTAATTACCTGATTATTTTAGTTTGCTCCACTATCTTATATAGACAAATTCAAAAAAAGTCGTTTAAGAGATAATTTTAGTATAAATATACATGATATGAATTTTTACAATAGCCAAGTCTCTTTATTGGTAATTGTTAATGAATTCTAATTTTAAAGAATCTACTAATGCTTATTGTATTTCATAAACAATCATGCACATCGTATTTTACTCAACAGTGTAAATTATTATGTGACAACCCTTTTGGTTCTAAATATTTTATTTTCATGTCCACATTTTTGGTCGTAAAATGACGTTATTTTTTGTTAAATTTCTCAATTTAGTTATTGCTTGTCTAAATGTAGCATATTCATATTCCGAGTGTTTAAGTTTCTGATTAAGTTGCGTTTGATATATGATTAAAAAGAATTAAAGTTTAAAATGTAATGCTGAATTGCTTATTTTAACAGTTGCTGTACATTGCACCGAATTAGCATCAAATAAAGAGTAAAATTTGATAACATGCTATTTCGTAAGTTATGTTGCAGAATACAAGAAACACGGAAATTTTAAATCTCTTATTAATTTCTCATAAATCATATTTAATTTTTTGATTAGAACCAAAATTCTTTCTATCTAGATTTGATTACGTGGTCGCTGAATTCAAAGACAACAAAATAAAATGTTTGGCATTCGAGAAAGACAATGAAATAACTCCAACCTCTATTCTAGTTTTAAAATATACAAAATGAGGCAGCATAGTTCTCATTTTTAAAATTTTAAATTAGGAGATAATTGAGTTTGTAAATATAAAGTAAGAGTTAGTAATGTTATCAGTTCATTCACTGGTGAGTTTAAATTATTTTGAAGAGTTTGAACTATCAAAGAAGTCCCTCATTATGAGATTGTTAAAAAAAAGAAGAAGCATTTTTGATCGAAAAGGAAAGAAAACAAATTACACAGGAACCTCACAGGGATGTAAAACATGAAAAACCTATCAAATGGTCCTTTTTTTAAACATAAATTTAAAATAGGCTACTTTTGAAACTAATATTGAAAAAAGACCAAATTTGCCAACTCACCTACCACACAACTGTCACATCCTCAAGCCTAGAAAGAAAAAAAAAAAAAAACAAACAGTAACTTTGTGAGCCCAACCCACGAAGTTACTAATCATTTTTTTTTTGTCTTTTTCTATCTATGTTTTGTTCATTTGTTCATTGTAACTTTTATTTTTTATTTTTTTAGTTAGAAGAAATTTTTTTATCTCATTCAAAAATTACCAATTTTTCCCCATAAATACGTGCTCTTTTTTTTATCCCATAAATGCATGCTTTATTCATATATTCCTTGTAATTTTATTTTTTTTTATCGTGAAAATTTTCACCCAAAAAAAAAATAAACTAGTAACTTCGTGTATGCTTTATTCATTTATTCCCGCAAATGCATGCTTTTATTTTATTTTTTAAAAATTTCTTCCTTGTAAATTATTTATTGTCTTCATTAAATTTTTAAAAAAAAAAAAATTCTTTCTGACAAAAAAATAAATAAACTATATGACTTAAGAAAAAAAAATTAACACTTAAAAATAATAAATAATGAAGAAATATTATAACAAATCTAGAACTTGAAATTATTGAATACCTATAATTATTATTCACTGGAATACAGTTGAAAGGCTTAAAACCTTCATCCGTTCAAAGGCTGTAAACAAAATAGTAACTGCATGTATGAAAACACTGCAAGCACTATTAATTTCACATGGCTAATATGCATGGTACACGAAATATAAGTGAGAAATTTTTAAAATAAAAATAAATAAAAACATGCATTTACAAGGGAAAAAAATACATAAGCAAAAAAAAAAAGAAGAAGGAAATACAATGGAGAAATTTAAAAAAAAATTAAAATTAAAATAACACATGCATTTACAAGGAAAAAAAATACAGGATTTCTAAATAATAAATAAATAAAGTCTACATTTAGGAAAAAAGAGTAAATAAATAAAATGAAACAGTAACTTTATGGCTTGGGCTCACGAAGTTACTATTCATAATTTTAAATTTTTTTTTGACCGATTTTTTCTTCTGAACAGGACAAGAAAAAACAAAAAAAAAAAAAATATTACAAGGAATAAGTGAACAAATGAACAAAAAAATAAATAAATTACAAAGAAAAAAATGAACAAATAAAACGTGCAATTAGGGAAAAAGACAAAAAATAAACAATAAATTCGTGGGTTATGGCTCATGAAGTTACTGTTCATCATTTTTTTTTTCTTGGGCTTGAGGATATGGACAGCTAGTGTGGCAGGTGAGTTGTCAAATTTGGTCCATTTTCAATATTAATTTCAAAAGTAGTTTATTCTAAATTTATGTTTTAAAAAAAGGACCACTTGATGGATTTTTCCTAAAAAACACCCAAGGAATCCCCGATCAAAACAATATCAAGCCTAACAGGTGGCAATCCACCCTATTTACTTGTTTGTCTAAGAGGAAATTCAGTTAGCCAATTTGCATACCCATATCCTTCCTAAAGTGTGCGAGTTAAACGAACCTCCCAATCCTTGTCCATAAGATCTTTAACCTCACGGATAAGATTACTACTAGCCCAAGACCCAATCGAATCCACCTCAGCCATAAACCTTTCGTATCCCTTATTCCAAGGCATAAGCAATCCACCACTGAAGTCCCCATAATTTCAGTAACAAAGGAGGAGCAACAACCCTTATTCATCCTATAACGTCATATCGAATTCCTGTCTTCATTCTTAAGAAGACCTGCTACACTTGCGAGTCTTAGATTGCCTCTTGAAGCACCATCGTAGACTAAACTTCACCAACCTACTGGTAGAGGTTTCCAACCAACCAACACATTTTTCCTCACAATCTTAGTTAGTGGACAACTAGACAGAGAATCAGCATGCATAAGCTCACCCTTAGAACTCCATATAATCAGTTTAGGTTTCAAAGGCCATACAAATCCATCAACAAAGTAAGAGTGATTTTTCCATGTATATGAACCAATAGGTAATCCCTAAAAGAATGTGATCATGGCCTCTTCGAGTTAACCGATTATCATCCAAAAGATAACATAACCATTCCAAAATGCCACCTTAGAAGAACGATACGTTATCCATGAAACCCCCCAAAAACTCTTCCACACTCTACTAGCATTTGAGCAGTCTCTAAGAACATGCAACAAGGTTACATTTGCATTTTAGCACACATGACACGTTAGGTCAATACCCAGAATGCAACTAGATTTAAATCTAGTAGTCACTAATCTCCTATGCCTCACCATCCAAGGAAAAGCCGAATACGTTGCGGCCCTTTCCATTTCTAAATAGTCATCTAAACCTTTTGTATTGGAGTCCTACTGATCTTTAGCAATGGCATTTATACACATTTCGAGCAGTGAAAATCCCATTTTCTAAAGCATCCTAAGCGATAACATTAAGACCACCCCCTAACTACTAGAGGTAATATCTTAAGAATCTTCTGCAAAATCGCATTCAAAATAAGCAGGTTAATATTATCCTTATCCCAGTAGCCCTCGTCGTTAACCATATCCTTGAGTCTCACTTCCACACTCTTATCAACGTTGTTTATATTGACATTCTCACAAAGACGGCCTTCTTCTGGAACCCAGTTATCCTCCCAGAACCTAATAGTATTACCATCCCCAATCGCCCAATGAACCTCCCTTAAAACATCATGCCACACTTCACATAATGCCTTCCATAGCCTACAGTCATAACTCTTAGCTTGCAAAGGAGTTAGTATATCTTGCTACCAGATATACTTATTACAAAGGACCTACACCCATAACTTATCTGGATTAGCAATAAATCCCTAATCCAACTTCATTAAAAAGGCTTTGTTATAAACGAGGTCCTTTAATCCCAACCCACCACTCTCCTTAGGTTGGATGATAACTGACCAGCTTATAGTGTGTTTTTGTGACCGTCCTTCTTCCCTCACAAAAATTTCTACTCACTTTATCAATCTCGTCTAAAATTCCAATTGGAAGCTTGGTTGATTGCATGGCATAAATAGGAATTGATTGAAGCACATATTGGACTAAAGTGACCTTTCTCGACATCGATAAGGACTTTCATCTTCCATCGAGTCACCCTGTTCTTAACTTTCTCCACAATATGATGATGTGTATGTTTAGTTATCCCCCAATGACATAAAGGCACACCCAAGTAGAAGCCTAGATCCTCTGTAACTTTGAAGCCAATTAGCCGAGCAATAGAGAGCTTTAAATCATGCCTTATATTCTTAGAGAAAAAGAACCTAGTAAGCAATACTCATTTTTGGCCCGAAGCACTACCAAATTCCTTAAAAGTCTCATTGATCATCCTGGCTTAATTTATCAAAGCCTTCATAACCAAGATTAAGTCATCAGCAAACATAAGGTGGGAAACCAGACGCCCCTCTTAACCCACCCGAATAGGCTTCCAAGACTTATTGTTAACTTTAGAAGTAACTAAATGGCCTAACCTCTCCATACAAAGAATAAAAATGCAAGGTATGGATCACCTTGTCATATTCCTCGTGCAGGCTTGAAGCTAGTGGTTCTCTACTCATTCTATAAAACTTGGAAGGACATCATTGTAATACACCCTATAATAACTCTAATAAGCAATTAATTAAACCCAGCCAGCTTAAGAGTATCTTTAATAAAACACCAACTTAGCCTATCATAAGCCTTATCTAGATCGACTTTAATAGCCATGAAGCTTCTTTTTCCTGTCACGCGTCTCTTACTTTAAAAGATCTCTTGTGTGGCAATTATATTGTTTTGAATATTACACCCAGGAACAAAACTTACTTGATTTGGGGCAACAATATCGAGCCAAAAATTCTTCATCTAATTCACAATAATTTTGCGAATGATCTTATAAACCACATTACAAAGGCTTATCTGCCTTAATTGACGTAATGAACTAGGTTGCTTTACTTTAGGTATAAGGGTTATAAAAGTATCATTTGATGGCATTAAATCTTGTGGGTAAATGAAGCATTTCATCACAAAATTGCAAACTTCTAGGACTAACTGCATCCCACTAGCTATGATAAAAAACAACTTGGAAACTGTCTAGCCTTGGAGCTTCAAATAGGTGCATATAAAAAGTTGCTCTCGAATCTCAATAGTAGTAGGTACTAAATTTATACCCGTAGCCCCGTTATAAGAGCAATTAGGAAATTGAGTTGTTGTAGCCAACAGTGGCCATCCCACTTGTTCTTTTTAAGTTCATTTCCATTTGCAATCCACTTACAGTTATCATTTTTAAGCATGACCACCTTATTTTTCCTTGTTCTCATTATAGTGGTAATATGAAAAAACTTGGTATTTCTATCTCCAGCCTTGATCCACTAACTTCTTAATTTCTGATACCACATCATTTCATCCTAGTGGATGATTTCCAAGAGTTCTTCCTTATGCACCTCCCACTCTCTCTGCACAAGAGTATAAGAATATCGAATTTCCAACTCCTGTTAGATTCTTTCGAGTCGTGCCATTGTCTATTTCTTCCTTATATTGATATAACCGAATACATTTCTATTCCAACCCTTTAACCAATCTGCTAGTCGTTTCAACCCTTCCTGTATACCAATCCCAGGTTGTTTGTTTCTCAACAAATAGTCATAAAACCCCTCATGACATAACCAAGTAGCTTCAAAGCGAAAAGGTTGAGTCGTAGTTATACCATTTCCATGAAAATCCTCTGCATCTAAAAGGGTAGGATTATGGTTTGATTAGACCTGAACCTTCACAATAGCTTTCCCATTCAAAGTAATCCATTTTGAATTCATAAAAACCATGCCCAATCTCTTAAAAACTTGTAAGAAACCTTATTGTTAGGCCCCTTTCCATGTAAACTTTGGACCCTTAGCGACTATGTCAATAAGGTTGCAACCTTCAATCTAGTTACGAAACTCATTACATTTTCTAATATTTGTAGCCACACCACCTCTTTTCTCCTCAATTATGACAATTTTATTAAAATCTCCAAGTTGATGCCATGGCCCATTTATATTGTTTATTAGACTACCCACATACTGCCAAAGGTCTTTACGAATGTCATCACGAGGGGTGGCGTAAATCACAATTAGAAAACACTCTTTACTAGCACTTTCTCACACCTAAACAATAGACAAATATTTAGAGGAATTTATCCAAGTTACTGTTACAGTACTACCTTTCTAAAGCATCCATATTCCTTATGAAAAACCTTGAGCTTCTTTAATAATACAAGTAGTATAATTTAGTTTTTTAACTACCTACAAAATTCGACTACCACTAATTCCTTGGTTCCATGAGAATAAGAATGTTAGGCTTATGATCCTTAATAAAATTCTTCATTACACTGATGAAGGAGGAAACTTCCTGCCCCACGACAATTCCATGATAGTACATTGTCATTGAATAACAATTAGCTTAGGAGAAACCCTTACAGCTTCCTTGCATGGAGGGCATCCCCCTATTGCACTCCTATCCACTACCATATAATCATCTTGGTCACATTTACTTCTTTAAGTCTCATATACCATTGTGTCGTCTCTCTCCCCATCATCAATCATTCCATTAAGTAGTTGAGTGGGAGTTAAAACTTGAATTTAGGATGGGTAGTCTGTTTGTGAGTTAGGTGGTAAGGCTTTGTCTGTACAAAGGGCTTGTTCGGACCATCTCACAGTTAGAGTCTTTGGGCATCTTATCATGCATTCGCTAATAGCTTGGCCCATCTATGTTCATCATCAGTTTATGATTCCTAACCAACTGCCTATCCATCTGCGTTCTAGGTTTCGAAGTAGGCCCAAAATCCTAAGGCCCACCAACTTCTTTGTATGTGAACCATCAGTGCTCATTTAGCAAATCATATAAGGATGACAGGATAGTATAAGACTATTCAGTTGACTCTTATTTAATGTTTGGCATCAACAGGATAGTATAAACTTATATTGTTGACTCCCTCTTATACTATGTCTGACAGTACAAATTTATATAGTGGGGAAGGAAATGATAAGATAACAGTATAACAATTATAAAACTATATAGTCTAAAGTTGTATAATCATATGCTGTACAATCCTATCTGATGCGCCAAACGAGCCCTTAGAATTGACCTATTGCATTATACTTACATTACCACCCTTCAAGTTATTATGGCTTTGATCGATTCTAGCTGAGACTGCCTCCTTTCCTTTTTCCGTATACTTCTCAAAAATCAACCCCTAGAATCAAGTGGGATATCATTAGTTTCCTTAAAATTCACATCAACTTCCTCCTCTTGCAGGTGCCAATATTGCAAATGGAGATCCCCTTGAGGTGTTGCTCCTAGTAAGGAATCTTCTTCGCATCCTTCTCTTTGTTTTCCTCTCGACTGCCAAAATCCACCTTTATTTCTAACCCCCCCTTCGAACTTTCTTAGCAATTATCTATTCCCTATAATTTGCCTTCATTTCAGGGTGTGGTAATGGAGATCCCATCCACCTATTATCCACCTCTTTCATCATAATATCCCCTTCATATTCGATGAGCCTGATTTGTTTCTTGAGCATAAACTTAGATTTGAGGGGCTAGGTCAAATCCACTTCCACACATATACGTGCAAAGTTACTTATATCAGCCTTGCTTATCGTAGCATCATACTTAATTGGTTTCATGATCCTCTTAGTTAGTTTTGTAAGAAAGGCCTTGTCACTGATACTTTAGAATTCCAGGGACTTTCCTACACTGCAACCTTGTTTATCTTTGCTAACCATAGGTCAAAATTAAATTCCTAACATCTGACTATAAGATAATGATAAATAATTAACCATGGATCACCAATAAGCACCACAGTGACATTGGCCTTTTGAGAAAAACAAATCAAGAAGAATTTGTTCCCTAAATCAACTACTTTCAACACCCCCTTTAGCTTCCATATTTAATAAAGCAAAGCCTTTTGCATTAGAAGTTGTACCCTATGCATTTACCCAATAGTTTGGAAATAATTGACAATCTCCAAGGCCATATGAGCCTTTTTTTTTTTCTCCTTAGTGAGTCTGATAATAGGGCACTCCTCTTTCCTAAACATGGCCATCTTCCTCCTCTTCATCTTCACTATCTAAGTCGTAGTCACTCATCTTACGATCCATACCCTTAGCCTTCATCATTTCTTCCAAAGATTCAATCCCCTAACCCTAACCCTTAGTACCCCCCCCCCCCCCCAGTAATGGGAACTCCTTCTCCAGCCTTCCTGGACCATCCACACCAATTTTAACTTTTTTATTACTCTAGTTGAGCAAGTCCTCCTCCTCAGAAGACCTACTGCACTCACTCTTACTCTCGCTCACATCCTCTCCCATAACAAATTCTATAGATTAGATAAATAAATAAAAGCGCATTTAATTGTTAAAAAGATCCAATAAAAAAAGTGAAATAAAAAAGTTCAATTGCATCATTTTGTGTTGCATCCAAATTGAGAATAAACAAAATAAAACTCAATAATTAACTTGCACAAGAGTTCAGAAAATTGAGAAAGACAAAATTGTGAATTAGAACTTAACATGGAAAGTTGTTAGGAGCTTGGCTAAGAGAGAAGTTACAACTTGGTAACAGGTTCATTTTCAGGACATGAAAAATTTAATCCAACCAATTAAAATGAAAGTCTAGATCATTAATTACAAAGACTAAAATCAACAATACCTTAAGTCATACTTAAACCGCCGAAATTCTAAACTACCAAACCATGTCTTAAGTTTGCTAGATTGGTAATGCAAAATAACTAAGACATCCATTTTTCCAAGTTAAAACACATTCTACTCAAGATCCACATTCAGGCTTACTAGCATACTTTACACTTGCTTATACTAGCTGAATGCAGATAGTATGATTATTTTCTACGTTAAATGTTTTACTAAAATATAACAAATTCTATCGTCATCATTTTCAGCAAAGCTAATCTTGAGAAATCAACTATTAGCCCATAAATATACTCTAATAAGTGGTTACCCTAAATCTATAGAATCACAATCAAATCCACTCACTTACTAGCAAGAAAAACGAACAAAGAGATCATGGGTCATAAAATTACCTGCGGTTACCTGCTTTGAATGATATGACAAAATATTGACCACACATCCCTCATTGAGGGAGTAACTCTGGCATCTATCTTAATTTTGCACATTGTAGTAATTAATGCACACCAACAAAGGTGTAATAAACTATGTTAGGGAAACAGTTGGATAATTATCTCAATTTCACAGTTGTAATAAAGGGACTTATTTGCAATCTTGACAGCTGCAGAGTGAGAAAACAACATTGTGATGAATGATATATCTATCTATACATGTTATATCCTGCATCTAGGCATCTATCTTTGGATGGAAAATTTAATCCAACCAATTTAAATGCACGTATATGTAGTCTAGATTTTTACAAATCAATAGTTAAAATAAGAGTGTAATTTCATCTACTTTATATATAAACAGCTAGGAATGAGCTCTCACACCTTATGAGCTTTCAAGTTCTGTACATTCTTTCAATATTCTTCTATGTTCTACCTCTCTAAAATCAACTAAAACTGTAAGTCATACTTAAACCACCAAAATTCTAAACTGCCGAGCATATCATTCTGTATTCTAAAAGACTATTCTATTCAAGCTCACATACATACTCTACACTTATCTATACTGGAAAGGACAGGACATATATCATCCCCAAGCAACCCAATTTCATTTATCTTTTATTATTTTTCTACTATGAACAAGTTAATTTTTGACATACACATATTCATTATCCATAGATATCGAAGGTCATGGGTACTCAAAAGGAGATACATATTCATTCTCTTTGGCTACTCTCAAGCCACTCTTATCAGTGGTTGCTGTAAATTTATAAAAACACACGTAACCCACTTACTGACTGGCAAGAAAAATGAACTGAAAGATGGGTATGAGCTATGTAAGTCATTTATGATTACTTAACTATCCCATTTATGCTAAGCCTCAAGCATCTGAAACCATTTTTTATTTAAAAAGTGTATCTACTAATATAGTAAACTGGCAATATTTGGTGTCATATTCCTACAGACAAATTCCCATTAATAATATAGAAGTTTGCTCACATGATCTTTAGGTGGCAGCACTATGTGAACAAATTATGCAATAACTATAAACATCAAGTACAATTCTTTCAAACTCCATTAGCACATTTGGATAATATCTCACTTTAACCTAACCATATTTTCATCACAAATTTTTTCTTCCTAACAACATCATCACTTTTATTTGTATCAATGCCCCGTTTTTTCCTATCATATAAACCTTTGTTTTATCACCACCTACAACAAGTTTCAGAATATCCAACAAGTTACCAACTTTTTCTTTCAGAACCTTTATTTATATCATCAATATATCAAAATATCAAAGGTCTTCTTTTCAATCTTAAACTTTGTTCTATGACCAACTGCAGTAATACAGCCTTTCTAACATGCAACAATTATAAACATCAAGTGCAATTCTTTTAAACTCAATAGCCACATTTGCATACTATCTAGTTTTCACCTAAATAATTATCATGTTTTCCTCACATTTTTTTTTCTTTCTATGAAAAGTCATCAACACTTTTATTTGTATCAAATACCTTTCTTCTGTTGTAAACCTCAGTTTTATCCCCAACTACAGCGAAGTTCAGCTTATCCAACAAATTATACATCAACTTTTTCTTTCTACCAAAAGCTCTCAGCACTTTCATTTGTATCAAAAGCCTTCTTTTCAATCTTTAACTCAATAGCAACATTAAGATAATATCTTATTTTGGTAAGGAGCAGTAAGATTTAAGATGGACAAAAGAATGGAAAGTGATCGAGTGAAGGTATTATTGCCGAAATAGTCCTGTTCGAGATGGACAAATCTCCAGTACAAATAGGAATTTCAAATAACTTTTAGATGATGACAAATGTAAATAACCTAGGTCTATTTATAATAAAAATTCCTAGGTTTATTTGGGAAACAACAAAACAGAAAGCCTGAGATTGTGGAAGACGTTGGAACTTGTCACCACTCCTTCAAATCACTCATTCAACAACTAGTTAGTTTCCACCTCCCTATTCTTATGCTAACTGTATCGAATAATCAGCAAGACTAAATAAAGATAAGAATTGGTCAGCAACTAACTCATCTTCTCTATCATATGCAAGTTGCTGTTTACATCTTCTGGCATAGACCCGTAAGGGTCGTGGGTTTGTATCAATACTACCCCCCTAGAAAAACGACTTGTCCTCAAGTCGAAATGTGGGAAATTGACCCTGAAGTAAGTCATAATTTTCCCAAGATGCTTCCTCCATTGGCTTGTCTTTCCATTCAATTAACAATTCTAAGGTAGGAATCCCCCCTGTCAAGGACCCAACAATGAGATTGTACCTGAGTTGGGAAGAGAAGTAATTTACCATCCTTTGAAATTAGTGAAGGTGGTGGAGATACAGGAAATTGGCCTCTTGCTGGGCGTAAGAGTGATACATGAAAAATGGGATGCAAGCGAAGAATCTGATGGGAGCTCAAGTTCATATGCAACCTTACCCACTTGTCGTATGACTTTATACAGCCCAAAGAAATGAGGAGACAGTTTCTAGAATTTCTATTTAGCAAGAGATTTCTGTCGAAATGGTTGTAAACGCAAGAACACATAATCACCAACATTGAAATTTAACTCTATACGAATGGGAATCTGCCTGTGTTTTCATCCGAGCTTGCATCTTCAGAAGGTTGTCCTTAAGCAGGCTGCAACATTTGATCTCTTTCAATTAATTGTTGATCTAAATCAGCAATCATTGTTTCGCCAGGCACATATGGATAGAGTGGAGGTGGGGAACGACCATAAACCACTGAAAAATGAGTGGTATTAGTGGAAGTATGATACCAGGTATTATAAGAATATTCTGCCCATGATAGATAAGAACTCCATGCAAGTGGTTGATCCTGCATAAAGCATCTTAGATAAGCTTCTAACCCCCTTGTTAACTACTTCAGTTTGTCCATCTGTCTGAGGATGATAACTCGTGCTCATCTTCAATTTTGTTTTGCAGAGTTTGAAAAGTTCTTGCCAGAAATTACTTAGGAACACCACATCCCTATCAGAAACAATAGACCTAGGGATGCCATGAAGGCGAACAACCTCTTTACAAAAATGTTCAGCCACTTTCTTGGCATGTAAAAGGGTGAGCTAAGGGTATGAAGTGGGCATATTTGCTCAACCTATCAACTACAACCAAAATTGTATCAAAGTTGTTAGATTTTGGGAGACCTATTATGAAGTCCATGGAAACGTCTTCCCAAATCTGATCTGGAATTGGCAAAGGTTGGAGAAGACCTGCTGGTGCCAATGCTTGATATTTGTTTTGCTAGCAATGTAAGCAATTCATACTGCTTGACTTCTTGCTTGAGATTAAGCCAATAAAAACTCTTGGAGACACGTTTCAAGGTCTTAAGGTAACCACTATGTCCACTACCTGGAGTGTCATGAGACTCAAAAAGAATTTTGCCACGCAAGGTGTCATCTGCAGGGATCACAAGTCTGTCCTTGAAGTAGAGTTTATGACCACTGATGGAGAAATGTGGAACAACTTTTGGATCTAATTGGAGAGTCTCCATAATCGTTCGTGTGTGTGGATCGACCTTTAGTGCTTTTTGTAAATCGATCAAATCAAAGGCCACAGGCATCACCAAAGTAAAAAGATCAATCTATTGGGGCTGCCGTGAAAGGGAATCTACTCCTTTGTTCTCTTTTCCTGCACGATACAAAATTGTAAAGTCATAGGGCATGAGTTTTACCAAAAGCCGCTGCGGTTCTATTGTAGTAACTCGTTGCTCCATGAGGTATTTGAGTGTGTAATGATATGTTTTGAGGAAGAAATGTCTGCCCAGAAGGTAGTGCTTCCATTTTTGAAGTGCCAATACCACGGCTAAGAGCTCTCTCTCAGAAGCTGATTTTAGTAGGTTAGAGAAAGATAAACCTTTACTGAAATAAGAAACGAGGGTGTCTTGATTGCGAAAGTATGGCACCATCTCCTTCTGAACTTGCATCGCTTTCAACAGTGAATTCTTGTGAAAAGTCTGGAAGCTGTAAGACTGGAACCGTGGTTAGAGCCTCCTTAAGTCGTGAAAAAGCTTCATTTGCTGCCGGTGTCCATTGAAAGGCATTTTTCTTGGTCAGGTTGGTCAATGGACGTGTAATCAGCCCATAATTCTTCACAAAGCGTCAGGTAATAACCTGTATAAACCTAGAAATCCTCTCAGCTTCTTGACAGTTTATAGGAATCGGCCAGGCTTGAACTGTTGCAACCATTCTCTTTTTCCACCTGTACGCCGTTTTCAGATATGACATGCCCCAAAAAATTGATCTGCGACTTAGCAAATAAGCATTTAGAGGACTTTGCATAGAATTGATGATCCTTGTAACAAGGAAAGGGCCTCACGCAGATGCAGTTGATGCTGGATTTTATCTTTGCTGTAAATCAAAATGGCATCAAAGAAGACAAGTATGAATTTACAAAGATGGGGGCAGAATAAATCATTCATGGTAGCCTGGAATGTAGAAGGAGCATTGGTTAACCCAAAGGGCATAACCACAAACTCATAATGGCCAGAGTGAGTTCTAAAAGCTTTCTTGGGAATGTCCTTCGGGTTGACTCGAATCTAGTGGTAACCTGATCTCAGATCAATTTTGGAGAAGACTTTTGCACCATTCAATTCATCTAGGAGCTCATCAATATTAGGTATGGGGTATTTATCTGGAATGGTGAGCTTATTAAGAGCCCGGTAGTCCACACACATACGCCATGTGCTTTCTTTCTTGGACACTAAGAGTACTGGACTTGCGAATGGGTTTGATAAATCCCTTTTTCAATAATTCCGCCACTTGAGATTCAATTTATGTTTTCTGGTTATATGGGTAATGTTATGCTCGGATATTGGGAGGTTAGGGCATTGGTAATTAAGGGTATAGAATGGGTGTGATTTCTGAAGGGTGGAAGTGTCTCGGGTTCTTGAAAAATGATGGAAAATTCCAAAAGAATTTTATCAATGGGTGAAGGAGGAAGGTGGATTTCAGTGGTGGTTGCTAGAAATTGAAAGGTGGCAGGTGTGGTTGTTTTTGAAGGGACTCCTTGAAGCTTGTACTTTTGGCCATCAATGGTAAAGATGAGAAACATCTCATGCCAGTTAGCTTGTACTGTATTGAGAGAGGCAAGCCACTAGGATCCCTAAAACTAGATCTGCTCATCCAATAGAAAAGGGAAAGAAATCTTGAGTAATCTTCAACCCAGGAAGTTGTACATTGAAGATTTTTGCAAATGCTGTTGCATCAAATAATGTCTCCATTGCCAATTTGAATGCCAAAAGGAGTAACATATTACATCATTAAGTGTAATTCCCTGGACAATTGATTCTGACACAAAGTTGTGGGTTGAACCACTATCCACCAGAATTAGGACATCATGTTTACCCACTTTTGCCTTGAAGCTTCATGGTAGTTGTAGTTTGTTTTCCCAGGATAGCATGAAGACTGATTGCGGCAAATTCAGAAAGGTTAGGATCGACATCTTCTTCTGGTTCTTCTTCCACAAGTGTGGACTTCATCATCATCGGGGTTAGCTTCCTAAGAGTGCAAAAGTACCTGTTTTACAGCAATGACCAGGTCCGAATTTTTCATTACAACGGAAACACAGTCCTTTTGCAAATCGAACTTGACGATCAGCATCCCATTGACGTGATTGTACAGTAGGTGAAGTGCGATTTATAGCAGTGGAAACAGCAAGTGTTGTACCAAAACCTTCCTTGGGCCGCGTATGTGTAGCAGCAATATTGGGCTTAAAATAATTCTGCCAAGTGGATCCTTTGTGGGTTCTATTTAGGCCTAATTTGGATTCAAATTCAAGGGCTAGGCTCATGGCTTTATAAACTGTACTGAGGCTTGTGGATCCTTACATCAGCTTTGAGATCTTCTCTGAGTTCGTTGAGAAACACACCCCGTAAGCAATGGTCGAGCCAGTTGGTGACTCTAGCAGATCGTCGAGCGAATTCCTAGTCGGTACTCCTGAACATTGCCTATTCTGTTTAATGCTTACAAAGGAATTCGTCGGGGTTCTGAAATTCTACTGGGCCATAGTTTTCCTGTAAAGCTTGTACTAAGCTCTTCCTAGTATACAATAGCACAATCATTATTGAGCTAAGAAAAGAAATCCAAAGCATCGCCTTCCAAATACATGGATGCGATGTCTACTTTTAATTTGTCTAGGCATCTGGTAGTATCGAAAATATTTTTCTACTTTCAAAATCCATCCTCTAGGATCACCGCCATCATACTTAGGAAATTCTACCTTTGTATGAGGACGCTAGTTGGGATTATGGCGCCACCAAGGTGACTTGGCATCATTTTCATCGTGGTCATGCCAATCAGTTATGCGTTGGAATCGTGGCGGATTTGCAGGTTCTTTTCCTGGCCTGCGTTCGACGTGGAAAGATGATTGAATTGGCAGCGACACTCTGGTTGGCTTCAATTGCAGCTACCTTTGTTGTCAAGGAGTCTATGGTCTCTAAGCAGGATACTATGACAGTGAATTGGTTAGCTATCGGGTCGGGTGCAGGGTTAGGTGAGGAGGGACGAGTATTTTAGGGCTCAGATGGGAGATTGGTGGAGGTGGAATGTGTATTCACCATCGGAATCGTTGCTGCTCTGATACCATTGGTAAGGAGCAGTAAGATTTAAGATGGACAAAAGAATGGAAAAGTGATCGAGTGAAGGTATTATTTCTGAAATAGTTCCTGTTTGAGATGGACAAATCTCTAATACAAATAGGAATTTCAAATAACTTTTAGATGATGACAAATGTAAATAACCTAGGTCTATTTATAATAAAAATTCCTAGATTTATTTGGGAAACAACAAAACAGAAAGCCTGATATTGTGGAGGACTGTTGGAACTTGTCACCACTCCTTCAAATCACTCGTTCAACAACTAGTTAGTTTCCACCTCTCTATTCTTGTGCTAACTGTATCGAATAATCAGCAAGCTATATCAAATAATCAGCAAGACCAAATAAAGATAAGAATTGGTCAGCAACTAACTCCTCTTCTCTATCACGTGCAAGTTGTTGTTTGCGTCTTCTGGCTTAGACCCATAAGGGTCGTGGGTTTATATCACATTTTCTCCTAAATACTTACCATATTTCCTCAATATTTTTTTTCTTTCTATCAAAACAAATCAACACTTTCATTTGTATCAAATACCTTTCTTCTATCGTAAACCTCAATTTTATCCCCAACTAGAGAAAGTTCAGCTTATCCAACAAATTATGCATCAACTTTTTCTTTCTACCAAAAGCTCTTTGCACTTTATTGTATCAAATGCCTTCTTTTCGATCTTCAACTCAGTTCTATCACCAACCTCGGCAAATCAACCTCTCAAACAAAAATTATGCTTAGTTAAGGAATCTCTTGGAACTCAATCACTATAGGCCATTGACAATTATGCAGTAATTGTCTTGTTGCTACTTGCTAGACTACAAAGCTATCACTCTGTTTGAGAATGTGGCATCCAGAGGTCATGTTACTACCTAAGAATCCAACTTAGACCACTAACACCATAGTTATCTTCTGATATGACAAGATGTGTAGTTGGGTGTAATTTAAGCTTTTACAATAAATATTTTCCAAATTTCTAGTAGTTTTAGAGCAACTGGCCACGAGAGGAGTTTTCCATCCAAATCATCATCTGCATGTACACTCATATACCTATAAAATTAATCCCTACAATAGAATCTCATGAAACACTGATAAACCAAAACACTAAGTGCAATTGACAAATATGCAGTAATTATCTTGGTTCTATACTACAAAGTTAACTAATGTTTGTGTAATCATGTAGCACTACAGGTTATGTTAAATACCAAATAATCCAACTTAGACCACTAATACCATAAAATTCTTATGCTATTCTTATGTTCCTACTTTTACTAAAAGACGACAATGATGTTTCTTTTTGTAACTTATCAGACAGTCTAGCATGGTAACTTACGCATTTACAATAACCCTGATTTTCACTCTACTCAATCTCCACATCCAGGCAACTAGAACAAAGGAATGCATGCTCTAAGAAAGTAACATATATATTTTCTTATTTTCTATTATTTTTTGAGCAACTGTACGTGTACAAAAGCTATCGGGCATGGCAAGAGTTTTCCATCCAAATCAACGTCTACCTATGCTCATATACATCTATTTATTTCTTGACAAGCCCCTGGAAGGTTACATGCCAACTAAAAATCAATTTCCCCCAAAGCAGCTGACAACAGCTCCCAATAAAATGATGTGAAGATTAATGTGCAATTACTAATAAACAAACAACACGAACATACCAATATCTATCTTATAGTATTATGGGCATTAAGTTCATAAACTACGTTCATCTAATTACAATGTTAATCCCACATTGAGGTCTCAAACTTTTTGACTATTAAGAAACAAGTATTCCAAAAATAAAGATCCAAACAAATCCAAGAAAATTGAACCGAGAAATGAAAAATCAATGCAAAAAATAAAAGAATGATGAACGAAATTAAATTTGTTTATACTTGAAGAAATCAGAAAATCTAGTAATTAGTCAGACCAAAGAATCGCTAGCATCAGAGGCGATATCTTAGCAGATCCATAAATTCTTCCAAAAGAAATCAGCAAAGATCTAAAATTTTCAGATTTTTGAGTTTTATGGATATTTATAAGAGAGTGAAACCTGAAGCAACGGAATGGAAGATACAACAGCTGGATTTTTGAATTTCTCAAACCTCAATGAAAAACAAACTGACGGTTAGATGCTTCACTAGAGAGAGCGAACGAATACTGACCGACAGATGGATGCTGTTACTACGCTCCCCCTTAGTGTCTCTAACAACGCATGTCAATTTAATTTCAATTTAACAAAGTTTTCTCAAAAAACAAAATAAAATTAAAGTGAGGTGTTGGTAATGACCAAAAAAATAATTTTTCTTTTAAGGGAACCAAACAATCTTAATATTTAAGCATAGAAACTTAATTAAAGTGAGCTATTAATTAGCAAAAAGAAATTAGTGAATTATACAAATCATAAGAATTCACAAAGGCCCACTTATTCTTGATATTCTCACTTGAAGATGAAAATGAAATTAACAAAAGACATTTAACTTCTAATACAAAAAAAAAAAAATTCTAAAAACAATATGCCATCAAAAGAAAAACTTTTTTACTATAGCACTTATTTAATTGTATAATATATCTTTTTTTTTTTTTTTTTTTTTTTGCTAACACACGCACAACCAACCGATGTGGGACATTGCCCAACATTATATCTTTACTAAAACATAAGGCATCCCTAAAAATTTTGTCCGTGTCACTTTTCTATTATTCAATGAGCCAATAAAATCATATTAAAATTATAAAAGTACACAAGTAACATAATTAAAATTTATAGTCAATTGTATTTTATCTTCATGAACTATCACACATTTGTAATTACTCTCATAAATTATCGAATCAAGCATATAATCTCCTTATTTGAGTTACAATTAACAAATAATTCTCAATCATCTAAAGTATCTATTGTTGAGAATTATACAAAATTCCTCTTCAATATTCAGTGAGTTATAGTAAAAGTAACAAATGACATCTATACAAATATAAGTAGTAGAGAAGAGAAATAAACATTAACACAAAATATAACATGGTTTGGTCCCTTGCCTACATCCACAGATGAGAAAAGAATTCACTAATATTTCAAGAAAGATTACATAGAAAGAGTACACTCTGCGCATAGTGTTCTCACTCACTCAGTCTACATCTCTACTAATCTCTTTTACTTCCCTACCCTTGAAGGAGGCTCCTACAAATATTAGATCTCTTTCTTTCTCATACCTACAACTCTCACAAGCCTACATATTTATACTACATAAGACTTTCCTAACAAGCAGTCTTTTCTTTCACTTTATGGAAGCCCTACAATCATCTAATTAGACTTACTTATCCACCAAGGTAAATCTAATTAGAAAATCTCATCAACTTCTAATTAGTTATTTCTTTCCCACCAAGAATAAATTAATTAGGAAATTCCCATCAATATCTAATTAGTTATTTTTTGCCTACCAAAAACAAACTGATAGCAAACTACCAAATAAGGATTTAGATCACAATCCTACAATCTCCACCTTTGACTCAAAATCCTTCTAAACATTCTTCAAACTTCAATCATCAATCTTCTTTAATACCCAATGCATCATATACCATCAACAACAAAACTATTAAAACTTCACGAGCCTTACTCATCGAGAGTCATCACTTTATAGTGAACAAACCATGATATCCAGCAACAACAACAATGTATATGTATGTCGTCATCTTCTCTCACCTAAAAACATTGATGAGCCCTTTCCATATCTTCACATCATTGGATTAGACTTTTATCAAAACAACAACTCTATCTCACCTGTCCCCATTAATGAGCTCTTTCCATGTCATCTCATTATTGGAATGCAACTCCATCTGAGTTATCACCATTGATAAGCCCTTTCCAAGTCGTCTCATCACTAGGTTAGGTTTCTGCAAACACTACAACTCCTTATCTCACATATCACTATTGATGAGTCCTTTCTGCGTCATCTCATCAATGGGTTAGTTTTCTACAAACAACTTCACCTCAACAAATCTTAATGCAAAACCCAACCTTTTTTTTTTTTTCCTTCTTCTTCTTCTTTCTAATCTTTCTACACAATTTCAAATTTTTTTTTCTCTCTCTCTCTCTCTCTTTTTTTTTTTCTTTAAACACCTTTAAATTTTTACAATAGTTCCACCTTCACCAAAATTCTCTTCAGCCATTTGAAATTCTCCTTCAGTTTTTGATAAGTTATAGTAAAAGTAATAAATGACGTCCATACAAATATAAGTAGAAAAGAAAAGAAATAAACATCAACACAAAATATAACGTGGTTTGATCATTTGCATACATCCACAAATGAAGAAATTATTCACTAATATTCCAATAAAGATTACATAGAAAGAGTACACTCACACATAGTGTTCTCACTCACTCAGGCTACGTCCTTACTAATCTCTCTTTCTCCCCTACCCCTGAGAGGGGTTCCCACAAATATTAGATCTTTCTTTTTCTCATATCTACAACTTTCACAAGCCTACATGTTTATACTACATAAGTCTTGCCTAACAGGCAAACTTTTTCTTCCACTTTATAGAAACCCTACAATCATCTAATTAGACTTACAGACCCACCAAAGTAAATCTAATTAGGAAATCTCATTAGCTTTTAATTAGTTATTTCTTGCCCACCAAGAATAAGTTAAATAGGAAATCTCCGTCAACATCTAATTAGTTATTTTTTGCCCACCAAGAATAAACTAATTAGGAAACTACCAAATAAGAATTTGTGTCAAAATCTTACATTTATTAAATCTAATAAATTAACTAAAAAAACTAAAATCATCATCACTTTTATTTATATCAATGCCAACAAATGCAACAACTATCAAGTGCAATTCTTTCAAACTCTATTAGCCACATTTGGAGCTTGGATCCCATGGAGAGGAAACGGCTTGAGAGTCCCTGGAGAGGGACAAAACACAGCCATTTCTTCACCAATCAGTCAAAAATAATAGCCCCCTTACTGTTATTTTATTTTTCATTTAGGGTTAATTTTACTTTTGATTTTTCTAATATGAAGTATTTCAGCTGTATCACTTGATTTGGATCCTTTTTACATTTTATATTAAAATATTCTTTATTAAAAATAAAATAAAAATGATTTATATACCATTTTCTCTAAGTAATATACCAAATTTTAATTTTTTTTAAATTATATTTAGATTAGATACAAATTGAGATTTGTATTTTTTTTTTTTTAAATAAAATTATATTGGTGTTTGAATGTCTTATTGAGATTGATGCTTAGAAAAAAACTTAAAATTAAAATTAACATTAATAATTAGTTAAAAAGGATAGTAAAAAATTTATTTATTATGTGAATTTATGTTCATTTTTATAGTCTAATTAAAAGCATATTATTTGTACGAAGACTAAAAAAAAATGTAAATTTAACTCCTTAAAAAATATATATATATATATATATATCTCACCGACACATTAGGCTAATCTCCAAAAATTTGCATGTTTTCACTTATAAAATTTCAATATTGGTCTCAATAAAATACAACAATCAAACTCCTATACAAATATATATATATTTTTAATACAATTCTCAATTTATATTTGTGTCTGAATATAATAAAAGAAAAATCTATTGGATTAATTTTATAAATAAAAAAATGATATATGTATAATTTTTTTTCTTCCTAAATGTTGATTACAAATCAAATTAATTGAGATAGTTGATAGAAAATAAGTAATATTGTGAAATCAAGGGATTCAAACCAGAAAAAAGAAATAAAGGATTCAACTAAAACATTTTCATATTAGAACAACTAAAAATATAATTAATCCTAAAGTAAAAAAATAAAAAAACAGCAAATGAGCCTATTATGTTGACGTATTGGAGAGGAAACAATTTGGTTTTGTTCCTCTCTAGAGACTCTCCGGTGTTTTTTTCTCAATAGGATCCAAGCTCCCACATTTAGATAATATCTTCTCACTTAGGGGTGTTATTATAGAGAATGTAACGTGAATGAAGCCATAGAGATTCGAACTCCCAAACCTGTTATAGAGAATGCAAAGTGTATTACCACTAAGTTAAACATGTTATTGTGTCATATTGTTTAAACAAATATATTTATTATATGTTTATCTTTTATATATATAAAATATAAATAAATAAATATATTTAATTATTTTAAACGAGCCGGGCTCACGAGTTTTCAAGCTGAGCTTTATAAAGTTCAAGCTTTGTTTGTTTACTAAACAAGCCCTAAAATAAAGCTCGAGCTCAACTCGTTTAGAAAATGAACTGAGCTTGAACGAGCACTTACCTAGTTTGATCTCAAGTTGTTCATGAACAGCTCGGATCATTTGCACAACTAATCTCACTATAACCTAAGACTTAATGTATTTACCTCACAAATTTTTTTTCTTTCTAACAAAAGTCATCATCACTTTTATTTTGTATCTTTTTTTTTTTTCGTAGTTCAACAATTATCAAAGAACCACACAAAGGTGGGAACATTAACTCATATAAAGAAAATATCCACCACATCAACAGATGGCTTGAACCGGGACCTCCGTATTAACTAGTTGAGCTAAGACCTCATCGGCCCCCTTTACTTTGTATCAATGCCTTTTTCTTTTTTCTTTTTTCCTATCATATAAACCTTAATTTGTTTTATCCCCACCTATAGAAAGTTTCAGAATATCCAACAAATTATATATGAATCAACTTTTTCTTCCAGTACTTTTATTTGTAAAACAAAACTATAACAATATATCAAAATATCAAAGGCCTTCTTAATCTTAAACTCAGTTCTACGATTAACTGCATTAATACAGCCTTTCCAACTTGAATAGCTATAAACATCAAGTGCAATTCTTTCAAACTCAATAGCCATTTGGATGATCTCATTTTCACCTAAATATATACTTAACAAGTTTGGATAAAGTTCCAAAACTTCACCTGTCTCTTCATTTGTAGATGGTGTTATTGTATGGTATGGAAAATGGTTAACTGCATTTTGAAGAGAGCAAGGGCACTATTGCGGGATCAGTTAGTTTTTCATTCTTTTCCTTCTTTGGAAGTATTTTGATATCATGTCTAAATTGATAATTAGATTTTTTGGATTAGTTCTTGAATCTTTCTATTAGAATTAACTTGCACTTGCTTCAAACTGTATTACTATTTAATTGTATTACATGAATAAATAAAGATAGACTCCACAAAGCAATAATTTATTTTGGTTACTATTGCATCTAGATACATGTAAGAAATTAAAAACTCATTACTTAAATTTCACCTAACAACTTAAACACTTAGGTAAAATGACTTTTTAACATGGTTTCAAAAGTTTCTATGAATAAACATTCGTATAATTTTTGTAAAGGCAGAACATTCTAATATGTTCAAGTTTGGGTGGAGAGATGAATGTACAGTCTTTTTAAATGATGATTTCCGATAAAAAAATAAAAAAAATTTATCAATCACTAATCAAACGTAATAATTATAAGTCCTATATATATTACACTTCATAATTCTAATCCGTTCTCAAAATACAAACCTTACTTTTACTTCTTTTTTTACAAATCACTGACTTGTCAAAAAGTCTTCAAAATTTGATAAGCTATGCTACTACTACGCAGGGTTAAGTATTTCTAAATTCAGCCTTCATTTTGTTTAAAACAAAAATAATTGAGTTCTAAAAACTCTATAATCTAATAATCTACTACTATTAATTATGTAAGGCCAATACGTATCAAGCTCTAACGTCAGCTGTCATAATAGTTGTTGGTTAATTATGAAGCCTAATTCTTCTTGACCACTACAATTAAGAAGTATGGGTCTCACGAAGAGCAGCTGTAACAAATGTCAAATTAAGGTTTATAATCATCGCAGTTAGTAGCAGGTCTATGATCTAGAATTAGGATTTCTTAAGTTGTTATATATATATATATATATATATATATATATATATATTCCCTTGTATGAGAACAAAATTGTATCTATGAGTGAAGTGAGTGAGAGATTCTGTAAATTATTTTTGAAGTTTAAGTGATCGCCTCAACAGATCTAATCCTAGTTAGGTGAACCACGTAATTCTTGTGTCTTTTTTGCTTTTTAATGTATTTGCCATCATTTTATTATTATTTGTTAACAACAGTAGCCTATTAGCTTTCAAAGATTGTGCGAGAATTTAGACACATCCTTTTTTGTAGCCTTGTTCACATCAACGGATTGTGATGAATTCTTCGGAGGGAGAAAGAAAATCTAGTCAATTTCATTCATGTGATGTTGGTTTGTTTTTAAGTCTAATTTCGCAGTTGATGTTGTAAATTACTTATGATGATTTTCTGGATTTCTTGTCTTGAATAAAAATCTTGATTTTTCCATAACTTTCTCTTGAATACTTGATTATGTTTGAGATTGCCTTATAAACATCATTTTTTTTTCAATCGTGTATTTGAAAACTTGGATTCAAGACCTTCCTTATGATGAAGACTTGATTATTTTTGAGATTCTCATACGATAAACATCATTTTCTTTAATTCAATTGTGCATTTAGAAACTTAGTTCTTTGAGATTAGGAGTACTAGGTTTAATAACTATTTCTTGAATCACCTTCATGATTTCTTGCCTCCCTTTTGGAAGTGTTGAAAATTACTTATAGATGATATGGAGCTTTGATATTATTGATACAAACAAACCTTTTTGCCTCCCTTTTGGAAGTGTTGAAAATTACTTATAGATGATATGGAGCTTTGATATTATTGATACAAACAAACCTTTTAATTAACCCTCCAAAGATGGAGAGAAAATAGCCAAAACCAGTCAATTATTTCATACATACTCTAAGACTCAATCTTTATAATGTGTATACATTTATATAGTCTAAAAATTAATTTTAAAAAAAAACTAAATTGGCTTTAACCCCAACTAACCTTCCTGTAGGAAAATGTACAAATCCCATATCCTTGGATGAAAGGGTGAGAGAAAATTTGAAATAAAACAATAGGTGAGAAATGAATTGTGACTGTGATTTCAATAATAGCTAGCGATATTCCATCTCATACATAGGATGGGAGAGATTGGTTGAAATAATTGAGTGAAGAAAGTGACGTAATAATGAGATTTAGTGTGTTAAGTGGGTGATAAAGACCCTTTTGGGTATAATACATGATACGTTCCTAAAGGAATTACTCTTCCCACAGAATTCCTAAAGACTTAGTCTTTGTTGTTTAATAGGAGTTTGTTTTAGTTTAAATCACTTTGACAATTAAGTTGTTAGCTGATTTCCTGTTATGTTCATAGGTTATTAATATGATTAGTTCCTATTTGTTAGTAAGTTTTTTGTAAAAGTCTATTTATATACTTGACTGAAATAAAAGAAGGTATCAGAATATTTACCAACGTGTAAAGTTAGAGATCCTAGTTTTCTCAATTAAATCAATTATTTCCTTATTATCTACTTCAGCAACATAGGTCAGAAGAACATAAACTAGTTTATACCACATATTTAAACCGTGCAGTCTCTGTCAGAAGGGCAGCAAGGTATTCTTAATAGTTTGGAGCAACTTTTCTCACACCTCAACACCCGTGTGGATCAAATAGGGAGTCAGCGATCTAATGGGGTGTAGAGAAGTCTGAATCACATTCTCAGGGACTAAAGGAAGGCTATTAACACTAGCAGCAGCTCAACATCAACATACCCTAAAATTGGTCAAGCTAGACTTTCCTCACTTTAATGGGAAGGAAGATCCCACAAGCTGGTTTTGCAGGGACGAACAATTTTTCGAATTTCATGATACACTAGCTGTAGATAGAGTTTCCTTGGCCTTATTTCACTTAGAAAGAGATGCACAACTATGGTTTCAACTGCTCAAACAAGAAGTGTCAATCATTGGCAAGAATTCAAAGATGAACTCCACTCAAAGCTACAACAATATGGCACTGTGCAATTATACCTAACTCAGATTGATCACTTGGCACTACCAATGCAAGTTAGTTGTTTTATAAGTGGATTGGCAGATTCTATTCAAATAGAGGTGCAAGCTAGCCAACCTACAACCCTGACTTCTGCAATTGGGTTGGCCAGGTTGTACGAAACTAGAAATTTCTTTCAAAGAAAAGGCTCGACAGTTACCAGTAAAGCTATTGTACAAACACCACGATCTTTACCTTTTCCAGTCACTAAAGCAGGTAACAACATCAAGAGGTTGAGGCGGGATGAGTTGAATGAAAGGAAGAGATTGGGCCTTTGCTTCAGGGAATAGGTGCAAGAAATTGTTTTCTATCCAAGCTATACTTGGAGATAACGATGATGATGTTGACATGAAAATTGAAGAAGATGATACTGTGGAAATTCCAGCTATATCCTTGATGCTATTTCTTGTTCAAATGGATCCAAAACTATGCAACTTCAAGAGAAATTAGGAAATTGTCCTTATGGAATAAGGAAGCTCTCATAATTTTGTAAGTGAGAGGTTTGCAAATAAGTCTGGATTGAAACTAGTGCCAAGGGGCAAATTGGAAGTGATTGTTGCTTCAAGCGAAATTTTGGCAAGTCCACCTAAATGTAATCATGTCCAATTAATTCTACAAGGGATCCACTATTTATTGATTTTTACATATTACCTTTGCAGGGCTATGATGTTGTGTTAGAGACTCAACGGTTGCGAAATTTGGGGTCAATTAACTAGGACTTTTCAAAACTTCCGATGAAGTTTATGATAGGAGGGAAGGAAGTTCTTTTATAGTGCTCAAAAATCGTGAAGAACCAAATTGATAACAATTTTCAGGACCTCCTGGATATGGTTTAAGAGAGTGTTGGCAGAGCCAATTAGGCTTTCTCCTCTTCATGTGCAAGATCACAAAATACCTCTGAAGCATAAGGAAACCAATTTCGATCAAGCCTTACCAACATCCTCACTTTCAGCAATCTGA
Organism: Quillaja saponaria; assembly: GCA_029379385.1. Lineage (NCBI taxonomy): Eukaryota > Viridiplantae > Streptophyta > Magnoliopsida > Fabales > Quillajaceae > Quillaja > Quillaja saponaria. The sequence goes on along the minus strand of CM055615.1, from coordinate 3,319,955 downwards.
AAAATGAAAGGATTGTGGCTAAAATGTTAAAAACCAAGGTCATACGACCAATAATAGCCCATACTCAGCTCCTGTTCTCTTAGTACAGAAATATGACGGCCCTTGGAGGATGTGTATTGATTTTAGGGCCTCAAACAAAATCGCTGTGAAGGATAAGTTGCTAATCCCTGTCATTGATGTGCTAAATGGTGCACAATATTTTTGAAAGCTAGATTTGTGATCTGGCTATCATCAAATAAGGATTCATCCACAAGATATTGAGAAGATAACTTTTCAGACTCACTATGATCATTATGAATTCTTAATAATGCTATTCGGTCTTACCAATGCTTTATCAACGTTCCAATCTCTCATGAATGAGGTATTCTGAAATTATCTAAGTTTGGTCTTGATTTTGATGATAGTCTCGTATATAGTAGGACTTGGCATGATCATGTGAACCATTTGGATTTTTTTTTTCTATTTCACAAACTCATAAACTAATTGTAAAAGTAGAAAAATGTCAATTTAGCCAAAGGGAATTTAAGTACCTAGGCCATGTGATTACTAATGTTGGACTTACTATAGATCCATAAAAAAAAAAAAAATAATAATAATAATAATAAAATTGTTGCTATCAAGAGCTGGCCGAAAATTGCATCCCCGAATACTATGAGAGGGTTTCTTGTTCTATGTGGCTACTACTGAAAATTCATTTAGAAGTTTGGTAAAATAGCTAGGTCGCTAACGAAGATGCTTAAAAAGGATTCCTTCAAGTGGTCCTTATTAGCAGACGAAGCTTTCACAAGTTGAAGAAAGTGATGACTTGTGCCTCTGTGTTAGCCTTACTCGATTTTTCAACAAATTTATTATTGAATGTGATGCTTCCGGGTAAGGTGTTGGGGCAATTTTAATGCAGCAGAAGCCAATAGCACTTATGAAGGTTTCCTTAAAACTCTTCATTAAATACGATCAAATTTTTATTGGAAGGGATTGAAGAAAGGAGTTCGGGATTTTGTAAGAGAATGTAATGTATGTCAAAGGCATAAGACGAAACAAACTTCACTAGCTGGGCTTTTTCAACCTCTGCCTATAACAGACAGAATTTGGGACGATATTTCAATAGATTTCATTGATGATTTGTCAAGTTCAAAAGGTAAATCTACAATATTCGTGGTAGTTGATTGGCTGTCCAAATATGCCCACCTTATTGTCATATCTCATCCCTATACAGTTGTGATTGTTGCTCAAGTTTTCTTTGATAATATTTTTCATTTACATAGGATGCCGAGATTTATTGTCTGCGATAGGGATCCAACTTTCACTCCTTCCTTTTGGAAGGAATTATTTAGGCTGAATGAAACTAAGTTTAATTTTAGTTCAGCATATCACTCACAAACTAATGGCCAAATAGAGCTAGTGAATGGTACTTTAGAGATGTATTTGAGGTGCTTCAGAAGTTCTTAGCAAATATGTGAATAAAATTGTTAACTTGGTCAGAGTATTGCTATAATACTTTTGTGCATTCAGCTACAAGGAATACCCCATTTAAAATCACATATGGCAGACCTCTGCCTAGTTTACTGTCATGTATTCCAGGAACAGCTAAGGTGACAGCAGTTGAACAAGAATTAATGGAGCAAGATGTAGTAGCTAGCACTAAGGGAGGTTAAGGAAAAAATGCAGGAAGCTCAAAATAAGATGAAGCGTGTGTATGATGCAAAACATCGGGAAAGAGAGTTTATGATCGGAGATATGATTTATTTGAAGTTGCAGCCATATAAGCAACACTCCCTCTTCTTGTGTAAGAATATTAAGATATCAGCTAAATATTGTGGTCCTTTGAAGGTTCTGCAGAGAATTGGAGCAGTGGCCTACAAATTGGAATTGCCTAAGGATGCACGAATACATCCTGTAACATATTTGGAGCAGTCTCCTACAAATTGGAATTGCCTAAGGATGCCCGAATATATCCTCTGTTTCATATGTCACTTTCAAGAAACACCTAGAGTGGCTATCCAACCTCAATTTCCTACCATGAATGAAGTCCCAACTCCAAAGCCAATCTCCATTCTTCCATTCTTGATAACAGAATAATAAAGAACAAAAGAGAGGTTTTAATTCAATGGCAAGGGCAGATACCTACAAAAGCTACATGAGAACTATTCAAGACCATTAGGACACAATTTCTAGATATTGTTCTTGGTCTCGGTTACTTTCTATTTGTTAATTCGTCTGTTATTTGTAAAAATTTATTTATAGACTTGACTGAAATAAAGAAGGTATCAAAAAATTTACAACAACGTATAAATAATCATGATTTTCTTTATTAAACCAATTGTTTTCTTTATTATCATAGTGGCCTATACTCCACCCTTCAAGCCGCCATGGCTATAGGTAGCCCTTTTCACCTTGTGACGGCTTTCATTATGCCTCAGCTAGGTGGCATCCACCCTTATCCCTTTCCACGTGGCGACTCCACTCTATTCCTCTCTATTTGGTGAACTCATTAGACTTCTCTCCATTTGGTGAACTTATTAGGATAGGGTTTATTCTTTTACCATTGTTAAATATTAGAGTATAACTCACCCAAAAGCTAGTCCTTTCTACGTGGCTGCTCCACTACATGAGAATTGTGCAATCATTATCAATTGATTCTGATTTGGCCAAGAACTTTCCTCTCTATTACTTAAATTATTTTATTATCTTAGTTTACTCCAATATCTTATATAGATAAATACATGAAAAGAGACAATTTTAGTATATGAAATTGGTAATTAACATGAATGCGTTTTTACAAAAGTGAAGTCTCTTTATTTGTATTTGTCAATGGATGCAAATTTTAAAGAATCTACTCATGTTTATTGTATTTCATAAACAATATGCTCATTGTGTTTTACTCATTAATGTAAATTAAACAATCATGCTCATTGTGTTTTACTCATCAATGTAAATTCTTATGTGACAAGTAAAAAAAAATTATGTTATTTTTCTTTTTGTTGAATTTCTTAATTACTTATTGCTGGTCTAGATGTAGCATATTCATATTTCAAGTGCTTAAGTTTCTTTTAAAGTTGGGTTTGGTATATGATTAAAAAGCATTACAATTTAAATTGTAATCCTTTTTAATCATATACCAAACCCAACTTTAAAAGAAAATCTTAATTAAAGTTGGGTTTGCTAAATTGCTTATTTTAACAGTTATGAATTAGCATCAAATCAAGACTAAAATTTTCATAAGTGATGTCGCAGAATACAAGAAACAGTTTTCACATTTCTCATAAATCATTTTTGATTTTATTTTCTGATTAGATCTATAACTCGTCTCTCTCTAGATTTGATGTATTGCCATGGCTATATTTGATTATGAGCTAGCTGAATAGACAATGAAACAACTCCAACCTCCATTCTATTTTTAAAATCTACAGAAGATCTCATTTTTAAAATTTTAAATTAAGAGATAATTGAGTTTGTAATTATAAAGTGTGAGCTAGTAATGTTATAAACCATTCACTGAAAAAAAATTGAGTTCAAAACATCTGTTCTAAGGTTAAATTTTTTTTTTTTTTTTTTTTTTTTTTAAGAGTTTGAACTATCAAAGAAATCCCCTCATTCTAAGATTGTGATAAAAAATAAAAATAAAAAAATAAAAAAAATAAAAGAAAAGCCTTTAAATTGTTGAAAAGATGCAACAAAAAAAAAAGTGATATGGAAAATCTTAATTGCATCATTTTGTAATAAAATCTAATAATTAATTTGCACATGAATTAAGTAAAATTGAGAAAGACAAAATTGTGAATCAGCACGAGAGAACTTAAAGTGGACCAAGCAAGCATCAGATTATGATCACGCATTAACCTTTTCTTTCAGCACTTTTATTTATATCAATATTAAAGTTCTTCTTATCAATCTTAATTATTCTATGGCCAACGGCAGTAATACAGCCTAATAGCTATAAACATCAAGTGTAACGTAGACCAATAATACCATACAAATAATCTGATAATCTATTCAAAGACGGAGAATATAAAAGATCCAAACTACAATTCCAATTTTCTATTCAAAAAAGACAACCCAGATTTGTCCTTTTCCAACCATGAATAAATTGCATGCCTAATTTAATAAAGAAACGTAAATATTTTCCAATTTTCAAGTAGTTTTTGAGCAACTGGAGATATACAAAATGTTTTGACATGAGAGCAGTTTTACATCCAAATCAGCATCCGCAGCAACGCTCATTATAATGGAATCAAAACCATGTTAAACCAAAGCACTAAGATGGAGAATATAAAAGATCTGAACTTCAACTAAGTTTTTGTTTTTCTTTTTTTTTGTTTTTATGTTCAATTGCATCATGCAGCCAATCATTAAAATAAAGGACTAAGTAAGTATAAAACTCACATAACTTGCACTGAATAAGTAAAATTGAGAATGGCAAAATTGTGAATCTACACGAGAGAACTTAACAGAGAGTAAGTGTTCGCCTAAGAGGCTTAAGGAATCCCAAAACCCAAACTAAAGTATCTTGACTGAGGCAGAGTGAGAAAACAACAGTGTGATGGATGATATATCTAGCTGCATATGTTATATTCTGCATCTAGCCATCTATATCTTGACTCCCTATTTTCACTATACATTCCAGAGAAGTGAAAACTTGACATCAGAATCGTTTCATGGAAATTTAATCCAGCCAATTTAAATGCATGTTATATTCTGCATCTAGGCATCTATATCTTGACTCCCTAATTTCACTATACATTCCAGAGAAGTGAAAACTTGACATCAGAATCGTTTCATGGAAAATTTAATCCAACCAATTTAAATGCATGTATATCTAGTCTAGATTATTACAAGTCACCAGTTAAAATAAGAGTGCCATTTCATCTATTTTACACATAAACAGCTAGGAACGAGCTCTCATACTCATAAGCTTTCAAGTTCTGTACATTCTTTCAATATTCTTATGCCCTTCTAAAATCAACAAAACCGTAAGTCATACTTAAACCACCAAAATTCTAAACTGCCAAGCCTATCATTCTATATTCTAAAAGACTACTCTATTCAAGCTCCACATTCACGCTCACATGTATGACTTTCAATATTCTTATGCCCTTCTAAAATCAACAAAACCGTAAGTCATACTTAAACCACCAAAATTCTAAACTGCCAAGCCTATCATTCTATATTCTAAAAGACTACTCTATTCAAGCTCCACATTCACGCTCACATGTATACTAGTACAAATATTATCCACGTTAATTCTTTTACCAAAATATGTGGATCAGGTACTAAAATTTTAGGAAATGCATTCTCTACACCTACCTATACTAACTGAATACAGATAGTGCGATTATTTCCTACGTCAAATCTTTTACTGAAATATATAGGTACTTAAGTTTGAGTAAAAGACAAGATATATCCAGTGTTTTGAAAAGCGCTAGGCACATTTAGGTGATAAGGGCTTCTATTGACTAGGCGATAGGAGCAAGGCGCGAGCGCACGCCTAGGCGCACTTAAGTAAAAAAATATTAAAATATTCTTAAGAGAAAAAAAAAAAAAAAAAACATTGTATTAAAGATTTAAAGCATTTAAAGCTTATGGAATAACATATGAGCCATTTTAAACTTCAAGTTAAGTTCAAACAAGAAAATAAACATAAAATTCAGATGCAAGCATCTTTCAAAAAAACAGTTATTCCTTTGCTCATTGTCTCATCCTCATCAATACTTGTAGAACCACTATCACCATTATTAGAATTGTAACCTTCATCATCTTCTTCTAATACTCCTCATGCTTATATGCATGGTTCTTGGTAGTAGAACTTGAACCCATAAATGTTTTAGACGTATCTCATGTTAGATCATTTTAAGTACTAGATTTTTTTTTTTTTCTGGAAATAATAAGGTCTTGTGGTTTTTATAAGTAGATGGACTTAAGGTTTGTATGGCCTTCATAAATTATACAACTCTATATATATATAATTATGATCTTTTAGGAAAAGCGTATGATAAAGTGCCAAGACAAGTCTTGTGTTAGATACTCGAGAAGAAGAAAGTCCCAACTAAATACGTAGAAGTTATTAAAGATATGTATGAGAGAGTAATTACTATGGTGCGGACCGTAAATAGTGTAACTAGAGAGTTCCCGATCATGATAGGTGTTTACTAAGGTTCATCCTTAAGCCCTTATCTATTTTCTTTAGTCATAGATGAACTTACCTATAATATTTAAGATAGGGCTCCATGGTCCATGTTGTTTGCAGATGATATCGTGTTGGTAAACAAAACTAGAGAAAGTTTTAAATTCCAATCTAGAAATGTGGAATAACACATTAGAATCTATAGGCCTTGGATTGAGTCAGACAAAAACTAAGTATATGGAGTGCGATTCTAGTGAAACTAGATGAAGACCGAATGAAATAATATTAGATGGTCAGACAATCTCTATAAAGAATTGAAGAGTATTTAAGTTCATTTATGCAAAAAGATGGCGCAATTAAGCATGATGTAAACAATAGGATCAAGGCAGGGTGGGTGAAGTGGCGTAGTGCTTCGAGAGTTGTATGTGATCCTAAAATTCCCAAATAGAAAGGAAAATTTTACAGGAAGGCAGTGAGACCAGCTATGCTGGTACAAATGTTGGGCAGTTAAGAAGCAACATTCGCATAAGATTGGAGTAGCCGAAATAAGAATGTTGAGATAGATGACCGGACATACAAGAAATGATAAAATAAGGAATGAGAAGATCCGTAAGAAGGTGGAAGTAACACCTATTGAATAAAAAATAAGAAAGAATCACCTATGTTGATTTGGACATATCTAACATCGGCCAATAGACGTAGTAGTTAAGAAAGATGACTTGGTATAGGTTTCATGTGTTAGACGTGATAAGGGGAGACCGAAACTTACATGTGTGGCAGTTATCGAGAAAGATATGGATGTTCTAGGGATTACTACAACTAGTTTGGGATTTAAGGCTTAGTAGAATTGAGTTAAGTAGTTGTATATATTTTTATGATCCAAACAAACAAGCCTCTTTAAAAAAAAAAAAAAAGTTGGAACTGACTAGGCATCACCTTAGCCTCCTAGCGCCTCACCTGAGCGCCTAGGCAAGTCAGGCGTGCGTCTTACCTATTAGTGCCTCACCTAGACCAAGCGAGGCACTTTAGGTTCGCCACACCTGCACTGCTTTTCACAACACTGATATCTCATCTAAGCACCTAGGCAAGTCAGGCGTGCGCCTCACCTATTAGTGCCTCACCTAGATCAAGCGAGGCACTTTAGGTGTGCCACACCTGCACTGCTTTTCACAACACTGATATCTCATCCCTAAGCAACCCAATTTTCATTCATCTTTTATTATTTTTCTACTATGAAGAAGTTGTTGACATACACATATTTGATATCCATAGATATCAAAGGTCAAGGGTACTCAAAAGGTGATACATATTCATTCTATGTTGCTACTTTCGAGCCACTCTGGTAGAATCACAAGCAATCCACTTAACTACTAAGAAGAAAAATGAACAAAAAGATGGTTCTAAGTTATGTTAACAACCTTTCAGGTTCATGTTCAGTACCTCAAGCATCTGAAACCATTTCTTATTTAAAAAGTGTATCTACTAATGTAGTCAAATTAGCAATATTTGGTTTCATATTCCTAAAAACCAATTCTCACATGATCTTTAGATGATAGCATTATGCAGATGTTTTACTCATCATCTTAATGCATGCATGAATAACTATGTTATGAACTATCACATTGGACTTAAAACCTTTTTCTATTATCAAGAAACCAAATAAGATCTAATTCGTTATAGTTCCTTTTGCGTAAACTATTTATAAAACTCAAAAGTTACTTAATTCTAAATGAAAACATCGAGTCCAAAGTTTTACCCTTTTTCCTAAGTAAGCATTAAGTGCACCTCATTAGCAACATTTGGATAATATTTGACTTTCACCTAAAGACTTACCATATTATGCATCAAAGGCTAAAGTTCTATCTAATTATGCAATGATCTTTTTTTCTACCTAAAGACTCATCAGGTGCACCTCATTAGCAACATTTGGATAATATTTGACTTTCACCTAAAGACGTACCATATTATACATCAAAGGCCTTAGTTCTATCTAATTATGCAATGATCTTTTTTCTACCTAAAGTCCTCAACACTTTTATCTGTTTCTATCACCAACTGCGGCAAATTTCAACCATTGCCAACTGTTAGAGTGTAAATATAAGCAGCTGGTCAAATTTTCTTATTTATAGTTTCCTTCCTTATTTCTATATAATTTCTATTACGTATTTGGTTGATATTTAGTCTAGGTTCACTATGTTAGGTTAAACACTTTAGCCTATAAATAGAGGCTCCCTCTTATATATTGAAAATCATCTGAATATACATTATTCTTGTATTCAACATGGTATCAGAGCTTAAGGAGAAAAAACCCTAATTTTTATTTTTCCCTGAAAAAAATCCTAATTTTTTATTTTTCGCTGAGTTTCATTCCAGCGTGTCTCTCTATTGCTGCTACGTTTCATTCCGGAGTGTCTCTCTATTGCTGAGTTTCATTTCTCTCTATTGCTGCGTTTCATTCCAGCAGTACGATTATTATTCATCGGGGGTACTGTTAATCGGTATGTCTACCTCTGAAAAATCTGAAATTGCCAATTCACTTGAAGTTTCACCATCTAAAGACAAGCCTATTAATGTCTCATTATCAGCTACTGAATATGATAAGTTCCTACAATATCAAGCTATCCAGCAATCTTCTCATGGTAATTCTGTCGCTTGCCTCTCTCAGACCCCTTATGACACTTGGATTCTTGATTCTGGTGACTCTGATCACATATCTGGTAATAAAAAACTTTTTTCTAGTATTAGTAATTCATCATCACTTTCCACTAACACTATAGCTAATGGCTCCACAACCATTGCTAAAGATATAGGTCAAGCTACACCATTATCTTCTTTGCCTTTAGAGTCTGTGCTTTATGTCACTGAATGTTCATTCAGTCTGATTTTTATTAGTCAATTGACTCGTTCTCTCAATTGTTCTGTCACTTTCATTGATGATTCTTTTACTATATAGGACCAACGTACAGGACGAACGATTGGCATAGGACGTGAGTCACAGGGCCTCTACCATCTTACCACACTACCTACATCTTCAGTGGCTTGCTTTACAGATGTATCACCTATTCTCATTCACATTCGATTAGGTCATCCTAGTCTATCTAAGCTTCAGAAAATGGTTCCTCGTTTGTCATATCTGTTATCTTTAAATTGTGAATCGTGTCAGCTTGGCAAGCACACACTTGCTTCCTTTCATCTTGTTCATACTGATGTTTAGGGTCCTAATCGTGTTAGTTCATCCTTGGGATTTCAGTATTTCGTAACCTTTATTGATGACTATTCTCGTTGCACGTGGTTATTTTTAATGAAAAATCATTCTGAGTTATTTTCTATATTCCAATAGTTTTGTGCTGAAATTAAAACACAATTTGGTGTTTCTATTCGTATTTTGCGTAGTGATAATGCACGTGAATATTTTTCTACATCATTTCAACTCTTTATGACATCTCAAAGTATGCCGCATCAATCATCTTGTTCTCACACCCCTCAACAAAATGGAGTTGTTGAGCGTAAAAACAGACATTTAATTGAAACAGCTCGCACTCTATTACTTCATGGTCATGTTCCACTTCGGTTTTAGGGTGATGTTGTACTTACTGCATGTTACCTTATTAATCGCATGCCATCTTCTACATTGCATAACAAAATTCCATATTCCATCATCTTTCCTAATCATCCCTTATATTCACTTCCGCTTCGTATCTTTGGTTGCATTTGTTTTGTTCATGGTCTAACACTTGGACAGGATAAACTCTCTTCCAAATCATTTAAGTGCATCTTCTTGGATTATTCTCGCCTTCAAAAAGGGTATAAATGTTAATGTCCAGATAAGAATCGTTACTTTATCTCCGCTAATGTTACATTTTTTTAGGAATCTTTATTCTTTTTCTTGACTATTCTCGAGTCACCTTCTATCTCTGAGGCTCTTCCAGTTCCCTATCTTGGACCAAATGACTATATATCATCTGCACCACTACTTGATCTTCCAGCAGACACTGTTGATGTACCTGATGACTCACCTTCTGTCTTAACAACTTCTCGTGCCTCGGATCCTGCTTCACCACCTATTTTACAAAGAGGTACTTGTTCAACTCGTAATCCTTATCCTATTTATACTTTTTTGAGTTATCATCGTTTATCTTCACCATATTATGCATTTGTCTCCTCTTTGTCTTCTATTTATGTTCCAAAGTCCACCAGTGATGCTCTTGCTCATCCCGGGTGGCGCCAGGCCATGATTGATGAAATGAACGCCTTACATACTAATGGTACTTGGGAACTAGGTCTCTTTACCTTCTGGAAAATCCACTGTTGGCTGTAAATAGGTATACACTGTAAAAGTTCATCCTGATGATTCTGTTGATTGCTTAAAGGCTATATTGGTAGTAAAAGGCTACACTCAGGTCTATGGTTTGGATTATTCATAAACTTTCTCTCCCGTAGCTAAAATTACATCTGTCAGGGTATTTATATCTCTAGCTGCTATTTTTGAATGGCCACTCTATCAATTGGACATCAAAAATGCTTTCTTACATGGTGACCTTGATGAATAAGTCTTTATGGAGCAACCACTTGGTTTTGTTATTCAGGGGGAGTCCGGTATGGTGTGTCAATTGAAAAAGTCTCTATATGGCTTAAAGCAATCTCCTAGAGCTTGGTTTGGTAGATTCAGTGAAGTTGTTCTTAGTTTTGGCCTTCAGAGGTATATTGTTGATCACTCAGTTTTCTATAAACATACACCTAATGGCAGAATTCTTTTAATTGTATATGTGGATGATATTGTGATTACAGGTGATGATAATCATGGGATTCAACAATTGAAATCATTCCTACAGTCTAAGTTTCAAACTAAAGACTTAGTATAAGCTAAAATACTTCTTGGGCATTGAGGTTGCAAGATCACAATTAGGGTATTTGCCTTTCTCAAAGAAAGTATTGTCTGGATGTCTTGAGTGATATAGGTATGTTGGATTCCAAACCTGTAGATACTCCTATGGATCCCAACACTAAACTTGTACCATATGAGGGGGAGCTACTAACTAATCCTGAGCAATATAGACGTCTTGTTGGTAAGTTGAATTATCTCACAAGTCACTAGACCAGATATTGCTTTTGACAACTAGTATGGTTAGCTAATTTCTTTCTCAGCCTCGAACATTCATTGGAATGCTGTTATTCGTATCCTAAGATACCTTAAAACTGCACCCGGAAAGGGATTATTATATAAGAATCATGGGCACACTCTAGTTCAAGGACATGGTCTTGGTCATACATTAGTCCAAAAACATTACTGTATATTTCTGGGTGGAAATCTTATTTCATGGAAAAGTAAAAAGCAGACTGTTGTTGCAAGATTGCAAGATCCAATGCTGAATCTGAATATAAGGCCATGACTCATACCACTGCTGAGTTAGTTTGGCTGAAAAATCTATTAGATGAACTTGGATTTCAGCACTCACAACCTATGGAGTTAATATATGATAATCAAGCTGCATTATATATTGCATCAAATCCAGTCTTTTATGAATGAACAAAACATATAGAAGTTGACTGTCATTTCATTCGTGAGAAGCTTATGGATAATACAATCAAGACTACATATGCAAAATCAGAAGATCAGTTAGCAGACTTATTCACAAAATCTTTGACAGGAAACCGATTGCAATATCTATGAAACAAGCTTGGAACATATAATCTTTATACTTCAGCTTAAGGGAGAGTGTTAGAGTGTAAATGTAGGCAGCTGGTCAAAAATTCCTTATTTATAGTTTCCTTATTTCTATGTAATTTCTATTACGTATTTGGTTGATATTTAGTCTAGGTTCACTATGTTAGGTTAAACACTTTAGCCTATAAATAGAGGCTTCCTCTTGTATATTGAAAATCATCTGATTATACATTCTTCTTATATTCAACACCAACAAATTATGCAACAACTATAAACATCAAGTGCAATTATTAAGATATGCATAAAACATCGAGTGCAAAGTTTTACCATTTTTCCTGAGTAAACATCAAGTACACCTAATTAGCGACATTTGAATAATATCTCTTTTATCTGATTCTATCACCAACTACAGCAAATTTCAACCATTGCCAACAAATTATGCAACAATTAGAAACAAGAAGTGAAATTCTTTTAAACCCCATTAATATCTCACTTTTACCTAAAGACTTACATTATTTTCCTCACAAATTTTTTCTTTCTAACAAAAGTCATCATCACTTTTATTTCTATCAATGCCCTTTTTTTCCCCTATCATATAAACCTTTGTTTCATCACTCCTGCAACAAGTTTTAGAATATCCAACGAATGATGCATCAAAATTTTCTTTCAACAATTTTATTTATATCAATATATCTAAATATCAAAGGTCTTCTTTCTATCAAAATTCGTCAACTAAACCTCAGTTTTATCACCAACTACAATGAAGTTTAGTTTATCCAACAAATTATGCATCAACTTTTTCATTCTACCAAAAGCTCTCAGCAATTTTATTTGTATCAAAAGTCTTCTTTTCGATCTTCAACTCAGTTCTATCAACAACTTCATCAATTCAACCTCTCCAACAAAAATTATGCATTAGTTATAAGGAATCACTATAGGCCATTGACAATTATGCAGTAATTATCTAATTTCTAGACTACAAAGCTATCTCTCTGTTTGAGAATGTGGCATCAAGAGGTCGTGTTACTACCTAGAATCCAATTTAGACCACTAACACCATAGATATCTTCTGATATGACAGGATGTGTAGTTGGGTACAATTTAAGCTTTTACAATAACCTTGATCTTCGCTCTACTCAGTTCTATCACCAACTTCATCAATTCAACCTCTCCATCAAAAATTATGCATTAGTTATAAGGAATCTCATGAAACATCAATCACTATGGGCCATTGACAATTATGCAGTAATTATCTTGTTGCTAGACTACAAAGCTATCTCTCTATTTGAGAATGTGGCATCAAGAAGTCATGTTACTACCTAAGAATCCAATTTAGACCACTAGCACCATAAATATCTTCTGATATGACAGGAAGTGTAGTTGGGTACGATCTAAGCTTTCATAATAACCTTGATCTTCCAAATTTAAGAAAGAAAGAATAAATATTTTCCAAATTTCTAGTAGTTTTAGAGCAAATGGCCATGAGAGGAGTTTTCCATCCAAATCAGCATCTGCATGTACGCTCATGTACCTATAAAATTTATCCCCACAATAGAATCTCATGAAGCATTTATCTTGGTTCTATGCTACAAAGCTAATTACTATTTGTGAAATCATGTAGCATCTATAGTTGATGTTAAATACCAAATAATCCAACTTAGACCACTAATACCATTAAATTCTTATGATATTCTTATGTTCCTATTTTTACTAAAAGACAATCATAATGTTTCTTTTTGTAACGTATCAGTCTGTATACCGACCAAAAAAAAAAAAGAACTTATCAGTCTGTGTAGCAGGGTAACTTAAGCATTTATAATAACCCTGATGTTCACTCTACTCAAGCTCCACATCCAGGCAACTATGAACAAAGGAATGCATAAATATTTTCTATTAGTTTTTGAGCAACTGTACGTGTACAAAAGCTATGGGCATGGCAAGAGTTTTCCATCCAAATCAACATCTACCTATGCTCATATACATCTATTTATTTCTTTACGTTAATCTAATTACAATATTAATCCCAATATCAATAATCAAACTTATTGACTATCAACTGAATGGCCCCTGAATATGGTTGTTACAGTATTCTCACATGTACATAAAATTTATCTTACAGTTTGGCCACTTGGGTTTAAGAAACAAGTATTCCAATACTAAAGATCCAAGAAAACTGAGCCTGGAAATGAAAAATAAATACAAAAAGTAAAAGAAGGATGAACGACATTAAATTTATTTATACCTGACGAAATCAGAAAATCTAGTATTTACTCAGACCACAGAACCGCTAGCATCAAAGGTGATCTCTTGCAGATTCATAAATTCTTCCAAAAGAAATCAAAAGCAAAGATCTAAAATTTACAGATTTCACGTACTGAAAAAAGAATTGCAGAATGCAAACAGTAAAACCCTAATTAACAGCATAAAAAACAATTGGGCGGATAATACAAATTATTACCACCAATAAGAACAGACAAACTAACATCATCAAAAATCCTACCAACTCAGAGTCATTGAAATCTAAAAAAATCAAAAAGTTCCGGTTATGAAGGCGATGAAATAATTTGACAGAAATGGAACCAAACTGATAGAATTGACGAACGAACCCAAAAATAGAAATTGAGGAGAGTACAACAACATAAGAAAAGAAGAAGAACGAACGAAAATATGGCTAAAGCATGAAAGAGTTACCAATGGCTGCTCTCTCTTCCTTCGACGCCATTGTCTCATCTCATGCTTATCTCTCTGCGAATGTGTTTCTTCGTTTGAAGATTTTTGGGTTTTATGGATATTTATAAGAGAGTGAAACCGAAGCAACGGAATGGAAGCTACAACGGTTGGATTTTTGAATTTCTCAAACCTCAATCGAAAGCAAACTGACGGTTGGATGCTTCGCTAGAGAGAGAAAACGAATACTAACCGATAGATTGTTGTTAACTTGTTACCCGCTCCCCGTTATTTTCTCTAATGTGTGTAAATTTAGTTTCAAATTAACAGTCTTCTAAAAAACAAAATCAAACTGAAGTGGGATGTTGCCAATGACCAAAATAATAATTTTTCTTTAAGGGAACAAATAATCTTAATATTGAAGAATTGGAACTTAATTTAAGTGAAGTAAAAACTAGAAAAAAGAAATTAGTGAATTATATAAAGCATAAGTATTCACAAAGGCCCTTTCTTCTTGATATTCTCATTTGAAGATGGAAAGGAAATCAACAGAATACATTTAACATCAAAAGGGCAAAAAAAAGAAGTAAAAGGATAGCACTTACTTAGTTGTATAATGTATCTTTACTAAAACATAAGATGTCCCTTCTGTTTTTGTCAGTGTCACTTTTATACTTATAAAGTGGACAGATAAAATTATATAAGTACATTTGTGACATAATTAAAATTTAGTATCAATTGTATTTTATTTCCACAACCACTCATTTTGTAATTATTCTCATAAATTATAAAATTAGATATATATAATCTATTTATTTGAGTTATAATTAACAAATTATCCTCAATCATCCAAATTATCTACTATATCTAATAAATTAGTTAAAAAAACTAAATTATCATTGTTATATGTTTCTAATGTCTTTTTCATTTCTCTTTCTTTTTCTTTTTTTCCTAACAATTGAACTATCTATATTAATCTAATTTAGCATATATAGATTGAAATTAATATGATTTATATATAATATATTATACCAATATAGATTCAACATAAAGTGTTTAATTTGATAGAAAAAAATATATAGATACAAAAAAGATAGTAAAAAATTTTTATTAATGATAATTTAGTCTATTTTACATTAATTTGTTACGTTTAATAGATAATAGAGGTTATTTACTAATTAAGGCTAAAATAATAGTGCCAAGTGCTTAATTCAATACTTCATATTTGTTATTGTAAAACATGTGGTAGTTTATGGAAGTAAACTACAATTGATTTTAAAATTTATGACAATAAAAATTATTTCAAATGATCACTCAATACATAATATTGAGTTATATTTATAAGTTTAGAAATTATTTAAGTTTAATTATTATATTTTGTACTCAATTATTGTTTTTACATTCTAATTATTATGTAATATTCTTCTTCCTTAAAATGTTGCGTTTCCATCTTTTCTCTCTATTCTTTTTATTTGATCTCCTTCACTCTTCCATTTATTCCCTCTGAGTTACATAGTTTCACCATCACTTGAGCTTTGTAGTTCAACAAAAAAGTAAGGCTTCGTCATCATGGCGATGGCCCATAGTACAGTCATTAACTTTATCTCCCTTCCTATGTATTGGAAATTGAGTTTCCCTTCACTAAGTTGGCGCAAATTAAGTAGTGATGATTCTGTTTTTGACAATCTTGTTGTCATTGGAGCTGATGGAATAATGGGTAAATAGATTCTGAGTATGCACCTATTTCCTTTGCATCAAATCTGCACCCACCAATGATTTTTGCTCCAACCCTCCATTCCCATTTGAGCATATTTAGTCCTAATTCAATGTACAAATCTGCTCATGCTGTCAATCTTCGTACTGTTCCCACCCAGCAAATTACAGAACAATTTGGATCAAATGGTGATCTTAAATTTGCGAAATGTGTGATTTATAGTCGAAGTTGTTTGAGCAAACGATTATATGAAGATGATGGTGGGAAATGCTTCTTTAACTTCAACAATAGGGAATCATCTCATTCTCAGCACCATACGTCAATGATGAGTAACAATCACAATGTTGGGAATAAGAATAATAGTAGTAAAGGTAAAGTTCCAAAACTTGATCTGCCTCTTCATTTGTAGATGGTGCTGTTGTATCGCATGGTGAATGGTTAACTGCATTTTGAAGAGAGCAAGGGCACTATTGCGGGATCAGTTAGTTTTTCTTTCTTTTCCTTCATCGGAAGTAGTTTCGTATCATGTCTAAGTTGATAATTAGATTTTTTGGATTAGTCCTTGAACCTTTCTATTAAAATTAACTTGCACCTGCTTATATTACTACCTAATTGTAAACAAAAGTAGACTCCACAAAGCAATAACTTTTTTTGGTTACTATTTTGCGTCTAGATATATATATGTAAGAAATTAAAAACTCATTACTTAAATTTCACCCTAACACTTAAACATTTAGGCTGAGAGGTGGTATTTTTTGCAGCTGAGATGGGGTTTCAAAGGGTGTAGGAGATTAGTAGGGAGTCTTGCCACTATAGCCTTCTAAATGACTCAGCTAGGAATGCTCTATCACACACTGCCTTCAATATCATTAAAGATATTAGGCATTTAAGGGATTTCAATTCAGCAGATTGCACCACGAGAAGCAAACATAGTAGCACGAGTTTGTACGACATTCTAATATGTGCAGTCTTTTGATAAATGATGATTAACCTTCTGATAAAAAAATTATCAATCACTAATCACACTTAATAATATAAGTCCTGCATATATTACACTTCTTTAATTCTAATCCGTTGTATATCCGTCCCCAAAATACAAACCCTACTTTTACATTTTATTTTTTTTTCAAATCATTGACTTCTAAAAGTCTTTGAAATCTGATAAGCTATGCACTAATACTATGCAATCCCAATAAAATTCAGCCTTAATTTTACTTTTAAATAATAATAATAATAATTGATCCAAACTCTAAACTTAGCTGTCATAGTAGTTGTTGTTTTGTGAAGTCTAATTTTTCTCGACCACTCCAATTAGGTAGTAGGGGTCCAGAGTTGTCATAACAAACTTCAAATTAGGGTTTATAGTCACGCAATTTGGTAGCAAGGCTAGAATCTAGAATTAGGGTTTCTCAAGTTGCTATATATATTGTAAGGATTTTAACTCAAATTCTTATTTGGTAGTTTTCTAATTAGTTTATTCTTGGTAAGAAAGAAAGAACTAATTAGATATTGATTGAGATTTCCTAATTAGGTTTATCTTGGTGGGTAAGTAAATCTAATCAGATGATTGTAGGTTTCCATAAAGCGGAAAAAAAAAGTTTACTTGTTGGACAAGTCCTATTTAATATAAATATATAAGGCTTTTAAGAGTTATAAGTATGAGAAAAAGAGATTTAATATTTGTGAGACCCTATGAGGAATGCAAGAGAGATTGGTATAGACATCACCAGAGAGATTGGTGAGAACATAGGGTGTTACTCTTTCTATGTACACTTTTTTGAAATCTTAGTGAATTCTTGTCATCTGTAGATGTAGACAAGAGACCGAATCACATTATATTTTATGTTGATGTTTATTTCTCTTCTTTCTACTTATATTTTGTTGTTATTATCCTTTGTTATATTTACTATAACTCATTGAAAATTGAAAGGGAATTTCATATAAATGTAAACATATATACCTTGTATGAGAATAAAATTATATCTGTTAGTGAAGTGAGTGAGAGATTCTGTAAATTATTTTTAAAGTTTAAATGATTGCCTCAGTCTTGAATCTAGCCCTAATTAGATGAATGATACGGTAAAATCAAGTTCTAATAATGGAAACTCAATCTCACAGAGTTAGAGATGAAAAAAAGAGAATTTGAGAGAGAAAACAGAGAAGGTCTTTCAGCCAATTTCATTAATAACTTGAATGAATTTAGAATGCATTGAGTTATAGCTTTTACACACTTTAACTTTTTAATACACTGACCGACTTGAGCTAACAGATCCACTAATTTGAACTAACAATCCAACTAACTAGCTAACATGACCTAACTAGAATAACTGCCTAACTATATCAATTACAAAAGCCGGTAAATGAAATGGTGCGTTGTAGTTATTTAGGTTGATGGGCTTGTACCCGTTCAGTTTATAACCCGAGGCTCACTTCCCACTCTAACTGTATCAATGCCTTTCCCTTTAAAGAATTCTTGTGGACAAGAATTCCAGGAAGGATATCTGATCTTCAAAGCTTTGTAATCCTCCCATGTGCAGTCATCTTAACAACTATTGGACCACTGCACCAAGACTTATGCTACAGGCTTGTTGGATTTTCTGATCATCCTTCTACTAAGTATTACCATTGGCTCCAATGCTAACTGTCCTTCTTCATTAAGATTTGGCAGATGTGTATAAACTACATGATTTCCATGTTGTTTCTTAAGTAGAGATACATGGAACATGTTATGTAGCTTTGATCCCTGGAGGTAGTTGCAGTTCATAAGCTACCTTGCCCACCCTAGCCACCACTTAGAAAGGTCCATAGTATTTTGCAAGCCAATTTATAGGGAACTGCTACTGTTCATTGAACTCTGTGTGTAAGGCTTGATCTTCATATAAACCCAAGCCCCCACTTCAAACTCTCTTTCTGTTCTATGCTTATTTGCCTGCAACATCATTATTTCTTATGCCTTCTTTAAGTTTTGCTTTAGCAGTTGAACAATGGCCTTTTTAGCTGTTAAGGACCTATCCACTACATCATTGCTAGAGTATTTCTTAATATAGGGAATGTGAGATGGTGGTTCCTGACAGAAAATAGCTTGATAAGGAGTCATATTAATGGATGAGTGATGAGCTAAATCATACCACCACTATGCTACAAAAAGCCATTTTACACAAGTTTTAGGATTATCCTCTACAAAACACCTCAAGTATATCTCCACACATATGTTGAACAACTTCTGTTTGACCATCAGTCTGTGGATGGTATGCTATACAGTAATGCAATTTGACTTGCTGAATCCTGAACAACTCCTTCCAAAACCCAAACATGAATATGGTATCCCTATCTGATGTAATCACCTCTGGTAGACCATGTATTCCATACACTCTATCCATGAATGCTTATGCTACTAAGGCTAGTAGTGTATAGGTGCTGCAATGCTATAAAATGGTCATACTTGGATAACCTATCAACTATTAGTAGTATGTTTTACTTTCTCAATTGGGTAAACCCACTATAAATCCATGGATATAGAAGACCAAACCATTTTTGGTAGGTAAAGGTTGCAATAGACCAGGCAGTGTTGTAATTTCTCCTTTCAAACCTTTAACAGACTTCACATTTGTTCACAAAATTCCTCACACTCTTTGCATACCCTTCCAATAGAATGTACTTCCCAATCTTCTAATAGTAACATGAACTCTAGAATGTCCTAGTTGGAACACTCGCATGAAACAGCAATAGTAATTCTCTTCTTAACTTTTCATTATTTCCCACGACTAATTTTCTTTTACTTCTAAGTTGCCTTTACACCACTTTATAGTGCTTGTGTCTGCTCTAGGTTCTACCATACTTCTTGACTGATTATCTGTAGTTGTTCATCTTCTAAGCAAATGGTAACTACTCTTTGATAAGTAACAACAAATATAGCCTTACAAGTAACTTCACTTTCTTCATTAACAGCTACTCTTGAAAGGGCATTAACCACTGTATTCTCTTTTCCCTTTTTATATTGGATTTCATAATTTAATCCCATTAGTTTAGCAAGCCACTTCTAAAAAACCTGATTGCACTCCTTCTAGGTCCAACATGTGTTTTAAAGCCTGATGGTCAGTTTTTATTATAAAATGTCTGCCTATTACATATTGCTTCTATCTATTAATGGCATACATTATGGCAATGAGCTCTTTCTCATAAGTTAACAGAGCCATGTGCATAGGACCAAGTGCTTTACTCATGAATGTTAGAGGATGTCCTTTCTATAGCAGGACTGCTCCTATGCCTGCACTTGATGCATCAATCTCCATTGCAAAAGCTTCCTTATAATCCAGTAATGCTAGTATTGGGGCTTGAGTCATTAGGAGCTTAAGCTTGTGGAATGCATCTTCAACTGTTCAGTCATTAGGAACTGAAACCATTCTTTTTCAATAGTAAGTTCAGATTCCTACTCACCTTGTCATAACCTCTGATAAATCCGCTTATAGTAACCTGTTAAACCCAAAAAGCCTCCCAACTCCTTCACTGATTTGGGTCTAAGCCATTCACTCATAGCTGTGATCTTCTTTGGATATGCAGATACTCTAACTTCAATAATGATATGCCCCAAATACTTTATTTGTTTACTTGCAAAGGTGCATTTACTTTTCTTTGCCTACAATACATATTCCCTTAATAACTACAACACCTCTCTCAAGTGTTTCATGTGTTCTTCCCAAGTTCTACTGTAAACTAGTATATCATCAAAGAAAACTAGTACACACTTCCTCAACAATGGCTTGAATATGCAGATCATCAGACATTGAAATGTGGCAGGGGCATTAGTTAAGCCAAATGGCATAACCATAAACTCATACAACTTCTCATGAGTCTTAAAAGCAATCTTGTGGATATCTTGTAGTGCCATCCTAATCTGGTGGTAACAACTTCTTAAATCCAATTTGGTGAAGAATCTGGCCTCATACAGTACATCTAACAATTCTTCTATTAGTTGAATAGGAAACCTTTTTTTTAGTGTTAACTAATTAAGCCTCCTATAGCCCACACAAAATCTCTAGGTATTTTCTTTCTTTTTAACCAAGACTACAGGTGATGCAAATAAGTTACTGCTAGATCTGATTATTCTGTTTTCTAACATTTCCTTAACCAGCTTTTCAATAACATATTTTGCAATGGACCATATATATATTGTCCACGATCGAAGGGTTTTGAACCTTCTTTAAGCACAATATGATGGTCAAATTGTCTTTTGGGAGGAAGTGATTGGGGAATATCAAAGACATCAACATATTCCTAAAGTAAACTATCTAATTTTGGAAAGTTTACCTGTCTACAGTAAATTAATAGAAAATAATGTTGCCATCTCCTGAGGTCTCTTGTCATGTGCTGGCACTGACTTGTATTAGCATGTTGTTGCCAGGTCTGTTTCTGACTTGTTCTTCTACTATCCACCAAGTTCACTATTGCTCCAATTTTTCCTTGTAACAGGATTGCCTTATTCCCCCATTTGAATTCCATAACTATTTCTTTAAAATTTCATCTTATATTGGCCTAATGTAGCCAGCCATTGGACTCCCAAGACTAAGTTATAATTGGTCAAGGGCATGACTAAGCAGCTGCTTTGAAACTTATCTGAGCCATTTTCCATTCCAAGTTGGAACACATAGAAGAGATAACTAGCTTTAAACCATTTGCCACCATAACTTCCATGTCTTTAGTTTATCTCAATTTTAACCCCAATCTTTTTGTTAATTCCAAATCTACAAAGTTGTGAGTACTCCCACTGTTAATGAGTACCACTACCTCTCATTCGTTGATAACCTTTGACTTTCATGGTCTGGAATCCTTTTATCGAGTGCCCTGGTCTAATTCCAATCAAGGCTTGTAATGAAATTAAAATTTCTTCCTCACACTCCCCTTCTAGTATATACTCACTGAAATCTACTATTCTTTCTTCCCCTTCAATTTCACTATCCCTTATACAGTTATAGTCATTATTCATCTCCCATTCCTATAGTTATGGCCTAGGGTAAACTTATCATTGCAGTAGAAACATAGCCCTCATTTCCTCTTATCCTCCATCTTTGTCCTTAGACATAGAAAAGGATGGTTTTCTAGGGTTAAGGTTTTCTTTAGGTTTATAAGTTATGTTATAAGGTTTGTCTTTGGAGTTATGGTTGGGATTCAAGTTCTAGTATGTTAATGATCATGGATTATGAAATGTATTTGGAGTAAACTTAGGTGCTAAGGACAGAACTTGAAGGTGGTGACAGTTTGTGGTTACTAGGACAGTAGGTTTTCTTGGGTTACTGCTAAACCCGAGATAAAGATTTAATCTCTACTAAGCTTATTCCATACATTATCTCGTCCTTGAGACCACTAAGATAGTTATCTAACAATGGCTCTTTATCCAAAGCTCATCTATTTTTCAACACCTCAAATTGTTCATTATACTCCTTCATACTACCATACTGTTTGAGTTTCTTTAAGACATTACCTTTGAATCATGCTTGCAATTCCTGCACTAGCACCTCCCATGTGATCTTTCCAATTCTTTTCTCCTCTTTAAAGTCTTGGTACCATTCAATAACTCTTTCCCAAAATGTACTACAGCTAGCCCAACCTTCATGTTTTTTTGTGTTTCATCAATTTCAAAGAATTATGGACATTTGAACACCCAACTTCTCAAGTTTTCTCCATCAAATCTTGAAAATTCTACTTATGCCACTTTCTTCAACAGCTGATATTCCTTCAAACCCCTTTCCTGTACCTTTGGTGGTCTAGGTGCTCTTGCAGGTGGTTCCTGGTACTGATACCCCCATTGTTTCATTCTTGTGAGGTGGAGCAAACTGCACACCTAGTGGATAAGGAAAAATTGATGGATTGGTTCACTTCCAGTGGTAAAGGATGTTGGTTATCATTTAGTTTATGGAAGGTAGCCAAAAGAACCAAAACTTCATGAAATATGGTGTTAGTAGCTTACATCATATCTTGGAATTTAGCTTTAGAGTCTTCCTTTAATTCTTGGATTGACAAATCAATCCTAGTAATCCATGGCCTCCATCTTTGATTCCAAGGCTGTGAGACGTTGATCAATCACGATAGCACTTATATTCACCATATCTAAGCTAAGATCTTGCTCTGAAACCAATTTGATAAAGTAAAATCAAGTTCCAAGAATGGAAACTCAATCTCACAGAGTTAAAGATGAGAAAGAGAGAATTTGAGGGAGAAAACAGAGAAGGTCCTTCAGCCAATTTCATTAACAACTTGAATGAATTTCTAATACACTGAGTTATAGCTTTTATATACTTTAACTTTCTAATACACTAACCGACTTGAGCTAACAGATCCAACTAACTAGCTAACATGGCCTAACTAGAATAGCAACCTAACCATATCAATTACAAAGGCCAGTAAATGAAATAGTGTGTTGTAATTATTTAGGTTGATGGGCTTGTACTCGCTCAATTTATAACCTAAGGCCCACTTCCTACTTCAACTATATCAATGAACCACGTAAATCTTGTATCTTTTTTACTTTTCAATTTTTGCCTTCATTTTATTGTTTTTTGTTAACAACATTAGCCTATTATCTTGCAAAGGATTGTTCAGAATTTATAGACTTTCTTTTTTGTAGCATTGTTCACAACAATGGATTGTGATGAACTCTTTTTGGTAGGGGGAGAGAAAATAGTGGACAACCTGCTATGCAAAGTGAATGCCCATCGATGAATTTACCATTTCTTGTCCATCATCTTTTTGAAATGCAATACCTGAAATGAGAAGCAGATAACCTTTACCTACCCCACTCACCGACCTCATCCAGACATTGCATTTCCAATTAGCGTGGTCAGGCCAGTTTAAAAAGCCAATTTCATTCATGTGATGTTGGTTTTGTGTTAAGTTCGCAGTTGATGTTATATATTACTTATGATGATTGTTTGAATTTCTTGTCTTGAATAAAAATCTTGATTTTTCCCTTGGAGTAGCTTCCTTTTAAAACTTGATTATGTTTGAGATTCCCTTAATAAACATCATTTTCTTTTCCAATCATGTATTCGAAAACTTATATTCAAGAGTATCCTTGTGAAAACTTCATTATGTTTAAGATTCTCATACATTGATAAACATCATTTTTTCTTTAATTCCAATTGTGCATTTGAACACTTAGTTCTTTGATTTATTGGTCCTAGGTTTAATAACTGTTTCTTGAATCACCTGATTTTTGCCTTGCCTCCTCTTTAAGAATGTTGTAAATTACTTAGAGATGATTTTTGAGTACTTGATATGTTTGAGATTCCATACATCTATAAACATCATTTTCTTTAATTCCAATTATACATTTGAAGACTTGGATTCTCTGAGATACATCATTTTCTATTCCAATGGTACATTTGAAGAGTTCGATTCTTTAAGGTTTGTGAATATGGGTTTAACAACTGCTTCTACATGATTTCTTGCTTCCTTGAGCTTTGATAAGAGAAAATAGTTAAAGCCAGTAATTTCTTACAAACTCAGACTCAAATTTTCTTTACAATGCCTACATGTTTTTGTAGGCTAAAAATGAATGCAAAATACCTAAACTAGCTTTATCCACAATTGACCTATAGGAAAATGTACAAATCCCAAATCCTTAGATGAAGGGGTGAGAGGAAATTATTATCTATCGACTCCAAATCCTTGGATGAAGGGGTGAGAGAAAATCATTATCAATTAACTTTGATTTTGCCATCAACTTTCCTCTCCATTACTCTAATTACTAGATTATCTTAGTTTACTCCAATATCTTATATAGACAAATTCAAGAAAAGAAGTTTAAGAGATAATTTTAGTATAAATATACATGATAAAAGCTAAATCCCTTTATGGGTACTGTTACTGAATGCGTTTT
The DNA here is from genome assembly GCA_029379385.1 of Quillaja saponaria. Taxonomy (NCBI): domain Eukaryota; kingdom Viridiplantae; phylum Streptophyta; class Magnoliopsida; order Fabales; family Quillajaceae; genus Quillaja; species Quillaja saponaria. The sequence continues at coordinate 3,294,916 of CM055615.1, read as the reverse complement.
GTAAATGCGTTTTTACAAAAGCTAAGTCTCTTGGTAATTGTTAATGAATGCTAATTTTAAAGAATCTACTCATGCTTATTGTATTTCATAAACAATCATTCTTATCATATTTTACTCACCAATGTAAAATTCTTAACCCTTTTGGTTTTAAATATTTTATTTTCATGTCCACAATTTTAGTTCTATAATGACGTTATTTTTTTGTTTAATTTCTCAATTTATTTATTGCTTGTCTAGATGTATCATATTCATACGCCGAGTAAGTTTCTATTAAAGTTGCCTTTAATATAAGATTGAAAAAGGATTAAAGTATAAAATGTAATTATTTATTTTAACTGTTACAAGGCCGAATCAACATCAAATAAAAGTAAAATTTGATAACATAATTGTTTCATAGGTGATGTGGTAGAATACAAGAAACACGGAACTTTTAAATCTCCACTAAATTTCTTATAAATCATATTTGCCTACACTAACTGAATGCAGATAGTATGATTATTTTCTACGTTAAATCTTATACTAAAATCTATAGAACATGTACTACAATTTTAGGAAAAGACATGATCTTATTGCCCCAAGCAACCAATTTCCTTTTATCTTATATTATTCATCATCCATAGATATCGAAGGTAAGGTACATAACTTCTATTTTCAACATTTGCAGAAAAGCTAATCTTGAACAATCAACTATTTGCCCATAAGTGGTTACTGTGAATCTATAAAATCATAAGCAAATCCACTTACTAGCAAGAAAAATGAACAAAAATCATGGGTCATAAAATTACCTGCGGTTACCAGTAGCTTCAAAATGATATGACAAAATATTGACCGTGTGCATTCCTCATTTTAGGGAGTAGCTCTGGCATCTATCTCAATTTCACACATTAAGTAAGTAATGCACACCAACATAGTTGTACCAAACAGTGTAAGGGAAACAGTTGAATAACTATCTCAATTTCACAATTGCGGCCAATGTTTTTCCTGTGGTTACCAGCTGCTTCGAAATGATATGACAAAATATTGACCGTGCATTCCTCATTTTAGGGAGTAGCTATGGCATCTATCTCAATTTTACACATTACAGTAAGTAATAGCACACCAACATAGTTGTAGCCAAATTTTCCTCAGAAGTTACCTGCTTTGAAATGCAAAAGAAATTATAAGGATGTGTGTAAAATCAAGTGCACTTCTTCCAAACTCCTCATTAGCGACATTTTGATAATATCTGATTTTCACCTAAAGATTTGCAGTATTTTCTTTCTACCAGAAGTTCCTCAGCACTGTTATCTGTATCAAAGGCCAATATGCAAGCTTAAACCTTAGTTTTATCATCAATTGCAGAAAATTTCAGCATCTCGAAATAATTATGCATGACCTTTCTTTCTTCCAAATGTCCTTATCAAAAGTCTCTCAGTTTTATCACGACACCTACAGCAAGTTTCAGATTATTCAACATTCTGCATCAACTTTTTCTTTCAGCACTTTTATTTATATCAAATATCAAAGGAATTCTTATCAAAGGATCCCAACTACAATTTCAATTTTCTATTCACAAAAGACAACCCAGATTTTTCCTTTTGTAATTTAAGATTTTACAATAACCCTAATTTTCACTCTACTCAAGCAACCAGGAATGCATGCCTAATTTAAGAAAGAAACACAAATTTTTTCCAATTTTCTAGTAGTTTTTTGAGCAATTGGACATATACAAAATGTTTTGACATGACAGGAATTTTCCATCCAAAGAAACAAAAATATTTTCACTCTACTCAAGCAACCATGAATAAAGGAATGCATGCTTCAAGAAAGAAACAATTTTCCAATTTTCTAATAGTTTTTGAGCAACTGGACATATACAAAATGTTTTTGACATGAGAAGAGTTTTCCATCCAAAGCAGCATCTGCAGAACTAAACTTCAACTTAGTGATATTCTTTTTACGGATGGAGAATATAAGAGAGCAAAACTTCAACTTAGCTTTTGTAATGCAACCAATTATCCAAATAAAGGACTAACAAAAAATAAAACTCACATACCTTACAGTGAATGGCAAAATTTATGAATAAGCTCTCACATTCATGAGCTTTCAAGTTCTGTACACTCTTCAATATTCCTCTCCCCCTCTAAAATCAACAAAACTGTATGTCATACTTAAACCACCAAAATTCACCATGTGAATTCTTTTACTAAAATATGTAGAACAGGTACTAAACTTTTAGGAAAAGACAGGATATACTCTTCCCCAAGTAACCCAATTTCCTTTTATCTTTTATTATTTTGCTACTATGAAGAAGTTGCTGACATACACATATTCATTATCCATAGATTTCAAAGGTCAAGGTACTCAAATGGAGATACATATTCATTCTATTTAGCTACTCTTGAGCCACTCTAATCAGTGGTTACTGTAAATCTATATTTAACTACTAGCAAGAACCTTTCACTACCTCAAGCCAGTGCAAATATGTAAACAAGCTTTTAGGTTTATGTTCACTACCTCAAGCATCTGAAACAATTTGTTATTTAGTAAGTGTATCAATTAATGTAGTCAAACTGGCAATATTTGGTGTCATTTTCCTACAGACCCATCCCCATTAATAATACAGCAGTTTACTCACATGATCTTTAGGTGACAGCACTATGCGGATGTTTTACTCATCATCTTGATACATTGATGAATAACTATGAAATGAACTATCAGATTGGACTTAAAACCTCTTCCTATCACCAAGCAACCAAAAGAGCCAATTCATGATGGTTCCTTTTACGTAAACCATTTATAAACTCAGAAGTTTACTTGATTCAAAATGAAAGAGCAAATATCAGGATATGCATAAAACATCAAGTGCACCTCCACCTCATTAGCAACATTTGGATGATATCTAACTTTCACTTAAAGACTTACAATATTATGCATCAAAGGCATTAGTTCTATCTTATTATGCATTGATATTTTTTTCTACCTAAAGTCCCCAGCACTTTTATCTGATTCTATCACCAACTACAGAATATTTCAACCATTGCCAACAAATTATTCAACAACTATAAACATCAATTGCAATTCTTTCAAACTCCTATTAACCACATTTGGATAATATCTCACTTTAACCTAAAGACTTACCTTATTTTCCTCACAAATTTTTTTTCTTTCTAAAAAAGCCATCATCACTTTTATTTGTATCAAATACCTTTCTTCTATTGTAAACCTCAGTTTTATCTCCAGCTATAGCAAATTTCAGCTTATCCAACAAATTATGCATCAACTTTTTCTTTCTACCAAATGTTGTTAGCACTTTTATTTGTATCAAAGGCCTTCTTATCGATCTTCAACTCAGTTCTATCACCAACTTCAGAAATTCAACCTCTCCTACAAAAATTATACATTAGTTATAACGAATCTCATGAAACATCAATCACTATGTGCCATTGACAATTATGCAGTAAGTATCTTGTTGCTAGACTACAAAGCTATTACTAACTAAGATATCTTATTCTACTAACACCATAGATATCTTCTGATAATGACAGACTGTGTATTTGGGTATAATTTAAGCTTTTACAATAACCTTGATGTTCACTCTACTCAAGACCCATATCCAGGCAACCACAAATAAAAGAAAGTATGCATAATTTAAGAAAGAAACATAATCATTTACAAATTCCTAGTAGTTTTTGAGCAATTGGTCATGAGAGGAGTTTTTCATCCAAATCAGCATCCACATGTATGCTCATATAATTATAAAATTTATCCCTACAATAGAATCTCATCAAACAGTGATAAACCAAACCGCTAAGTGCAATTGACAATTATGCAATAATTATCTTGGTTCTATACTACAAAGATATCTACTATCTGTGTAAGCATATAGCATCTATAGTTGATGTTAAATACCGAATAATCCAACTTAGACCACTAATACCATAAAATTCGGACAACCATGATGTTTCTTTTTGTAACTTATGTCTGTCTGTGGAGCAGTGTAACTTAAGCATTTACAATAACCTTGATTTTCACTCTACTGAAGCTCCATATCCAGGCAACCATGAACAAAAGGGATGCATTCTCTAAGAAAGGAACATAGATATTTCTTATTTTCTATTACTTTTTGAGCAACTGGACATGTACAAAAGGTATGGGCATGACATGAGTTTTTCATCCAAAACAACATCTACCTATGCTTATATACTTCTATTTATTTCTTTACAAGCCCCTGGAAGGTTACATAACAACTGAAAATCAATATCCCCCAAAGGAGCTGACAACGGCTCCCAAAAAAATGATGTGGAGATTAAGGTGAAATTACTAGTAATAAATAAACAACACAAACATATCAATATCTATCTTTCTATCTTACTAGTATTATGGACATTAAGGTCATAAACTACGTTCATCTAATTACAATGTTAATCCCACATTGAGGTCACAAACTTTTTGACTAGTCAACTCAATGGCCCATGAATATACACTAATTGTTACAGTATTCTCACGTGTACATAAAAGTTATCCTACAATTTGGCCACTCGGATTTAAGAAACAAGTATTCCACTAACTAAAGATCCAAACAAATCAACATCTACCTATGCTTAAATACTTCTATTTATTTCTTTACAAGCCCCTGGAAGGTTACATAACAACTGAAAATCAATATCCCCCAAAGGAGCTGACAACAGGCTCCCAAAAAAATGATGTGGCAGATTAAGGTGAAATTACTAGTAATAAATAAACAACACAAACATATCAATATCTATCTTTCTATCTTACTAGTATTATGGACATTAAGGTCATAAACTACGTTCATCTAATTACAATGTTAATCCCACATTGAGGTCACAAACTTTTTGACTATCAACTTAATGGCCCATGAATATAGATTAGTTGTTACAGTATTCTCACGTGTACATAAAAGTTATCCTACAATTTGGCCACTCGGATTTAAGAAACAAGTATTCCATAACTAAAGATCCAAACAAATCCAGTAAATCTGAACCCAGAAATGAAAAATCAATACAAAAAATAAAAGAAGGATGAAAGAAAATGAATTTATTTATACCTGAAGAAATCAGAAAATCTAGTATTTACTCAGACCACATAACCGCTAGCATCAAAGGTGATCTTTTGCAGATCCAAAAATTCTTTCAAAAGAAATCAAAAGCAAAGATCTAAAATATATAGATTCCGGGTACAGAAAAAAGTATTGCAGAATTGACAAATCGAAACCCTAATTAACAGAATAAAAAGCAGTTGGGCGGATAATACAAATTATTACAGCCAATAAGAACAGACAAACTAACATCATCAAAAATCCTACCAACTCAGAGTCATTGAAATCTAGAAGAATCAAAAAGTTCCGGTTATGAAGGCGATCAAAAAATTTGACAGAAATGGAACCAACTGATAGAATTGACGAACGAACCAAAAAATAGAAATTGAGGAGAGTACAACAACATAAGAAAAGAAGAAGAACGAACGAAAATATGGCTAAAGCATGAAAGAGTTACCAATGGCTGCTCTCTCTTCCTTCGACGCCAATGTCTCCTCTCATGCTTATCTCTCTGCGAATGTGTTTCTTCGTTTGAAGATTTTTGAGTTTTATGGATATTTATAAGAGAGTGAAACCGAAGCAACGGAATGGAAGCAAAAACGGTTGGATTTTTGAATTTCTCAAACCACATTCGAAAGCAAACTGACGGTTGGATGCTTCGCTAGAGAGAGAAAACGAATACTAACCGATAGATTGTTGTTAACTTGTTACCACGCTCCCCGTTAGTTTCTCTAATGCGTGTCAATTTAGTTTCAAATTAACAAAGTCTTTTTAAAAAACAAAATCAAACTAAAGTGGGATGTTGCCAATGACCAAAATAATAATTTTTCTTTAAGGGGATCAAATAATCGTAATATACTAGCCTTTAAGAATGTGCTCGGAGTTTTTTTTTTTTTTTTTTAATAGAAAGTAGAAATATCTTTTAGTAATTGTTGTATAAAATAAGAGAAAACTATCAAAGAATTTAAAATAGAATTTTAATTTATTTTAAAAATTATCTCTGCAATTGATAAAAAAATAGTGAGTTGTAATACATGGGATATGAGATGAGGTGGGTAGTTATTAGGAGAGTTAAATTCAAAATAATTATTTTTTAAATAATTTTAAATTTATAAACTCTTTTAACTCACTGTATAATATGTAGTAGTAGATCATAAAAGGTTTCTCCATAAATAGTGTAAATGAGCAAAAAGAAATTAGTGAGTTATACAAAGCATAAGAATCACAAAGGCCCTGTTCTTGATATTCTCCTCTGAAGATGAAAATGAAATTAACAAAATACATTTAACATCTAATACACAAAACTAAATTCTAAAAAAATTATCCCATCAAAGGAAAAAGAAAAATCACTGTAGCACTTACATAGTTGTATACTATATTTTTACTAAAACTCAAGATATCACTTCTATTTTTGTTACGTTTAATTTTCTGTTAATTATAAGGTGGATCAATAAAATTATAAATATACATACGAGGCACAATTAAAATTTATTATTACAAAAGTTATTTTAAATTATCATTTAATACAGAAATATTTATTTGTTATATTTATAATGTTAGAATTTATTTAAATTAAATTATTATATTTTATACTCATTATGCAAATATTCTTCTTCATTAAATTAAGTAGTGATGATTCACCTTTTGACACAATCTTGCTGTCTAAAAGAATTGGTTTAGACTCCATTGCTTTAGCTGAGTTTTGGAGAGTTTACTTGGGTTTGGTCTTTACAAGTAAGATGCATATGATACACTAGTACTTAACATAAACTCTATTAATGAGGCACAAATGGTCATTTCAATTTGTTTTTGCAAATGTATAGTGCAGTCATCGACTAACGCAAACACTTGTTCTTGACTTTTCATGATTTTATGAATTTGTTTTTTTGCATATATACGGTGCCTTCATTGATTAGTGCACACGCTTGATCTTGACTTTTCAGATTAAATTGACTTTTATGAATTTTATGAATTTCAATTTGTTTTTGCATAATACTTGCGCAGATTGATTGGTTAAAATTGGAGTTAGATTGATTATCCTTAAATTCTGATGTTATTATGCATTTAGTTATATACAAAATTTTATTTCTAATGCTTTTCTTTCAAATCTTAAGAGAACTTGTTTTCATATATTGTTTATTATAAAATTTTATATTCACTAAAAATAATAACAAAAACTCAATTCAACTTAATTATATCATAAATCCCAAATTATTTAGGGTCAGTTACAACTTACATGAATTATTTTTCTCCAGTAGCATCGATTCAATGCTCCGCTTTTAGGAAGGTCCAGAGTAAACTAATCATTCTCAAAAAATTATCTTCATGTAATTCTCGGTCTCCCAATCATGTCTAACTCTATTCTACTGCAAAAATTAAATTACCTATTCTATAACTATGACATTCACCGACTTATGTTAGATTTTTTTTATGTGTATAATGGTATTTTTTATAATACAATGTTTATTGTAATGGAATTGATGATATAAATGAGTTTGTAATAAGTTTGTAAAAAATAAACACTTAAAGAAAAATGCAAATCAACAAAGTTATTTGCAAAAACTCATGTATTGTCAGAGATAACATCATGCTAACCCTAATAAATTAAAAAATTTCAAACCCTCATGCATCCACTTATATACGAGAAATGTGATAGTAAAGTTGGGTCTCTAAAAAAAATTCTTCGAGGTTTTCCCCTCCAATGGAAGAGGGGGCTAGCATGAGTTTGTCGGTAGAAGAGGCAGATCTTCTTCATCGTAGTAACAAGAAGGTCAAACATGTTGGAGAAATCAATCCTTGTCTAGAGGATGGAGGGACTGCTCGTTTTGTGGATGCTAAACGAAAACTTTCATATCTTTCTATGGTAGTTGGTGGTGATCACACATCAAAAAGAGGAGGTACCGAAACTGATAGACAAGAACATCTGGGAGACATTGATGATGAGGAGTGGGATGCAGATAGGGCTGAGGACATTGAGGATGATATATTGACAATCAAACTTTCTAGGGCTAAGGAGGATCTCATAAGAAGACCATGGAGGCAAGCTATTATCATTAAGCTTCTTGGGCGAACCATAGGGTATACCTTTCTGAGTAAGAAACTTACGCAAATGTGGAAGCCTACAGGTCCTATAGAAATCATTGATGTTGGCAATAATTACAATGTGGTAAAATTTGCACGTAAAGAGGATAGAATGGTGGTACTAGGAGGTGGTCCATGGATGATTATGGATCATTATCTCACTGTGTAAAGCTAGAGACCCAATTTCGATCCCTATGGTGCAGTGATTGATAAGATTAGAGCTTGGGTGAGATTTCCAGGTCTCCATTTGGAATGTTTCAGTAAATCTTTTCTTTGGAAACTGGGAAATAAGATTGGAAAGGCAATAACAATTGACAAAACCACTGAACATGCCAATAGAGGTCAGTTTGCCAGTATGTGTGTTGAGATTGAACTTGGGCAACCACTAGTCTCGAAATTCTGATTCAAAGGACAAGTGCGCAAGATTGAATATGAAGGAATGCATCAAGTATGTTTTGGCTATGGAAAATATGGTTATATACAAGAGAATTGTAAGGAAGACAACAAGACAGAAGATAACCAAGAAAGGAGCGCACCAGAAAGTTCCAATCATCATGAAATTAATCCGGGTTTATTCAGTCAAAATCATAAGGCAAAGTATAGTATATGGGTGGTTGCGCAGAAATCAAGAAGAGGGAGGCGTACTACAACAAGAGATGCTGTAAACGGTGGTGTTAGGGCTTATGGGAAAATTGTTAGTGGCCGGAGCGTTAAAGCAAATTAGGATGGTTCGAGATTTGCGGCTCTTCATGAGGAATCTGATACAGGATTGGAAAGGGGAGAGAAAACTATGCCTAACTTTATGGAACAAATTAACGCTAATATGCATGGGAGTGGAGAGATGCATGCCGATTTAAGCGCAGAAAATAAACGATATGAGAATTCCAGGAATCATAATAACTGGAAGGCAGATTTAGAGGAGGCTGTCACTATGGGATTCAAGGAAGAAGTGAACGAGGTGGTCATGCAGAAGAATTATAAGGCAAGGGTAGGGATGGAAATTAACAAGAAGCAAACTGAAACTCAAAAATTCGGAAGGGAGAAGAATACTTCTGATTTAATAACAAAAGGGCCTCTACACTTTACTTTTGGGTCTAGTCCATCTATTGCAGCCCAGGATAATAACCAAGAGATAGTCCATTGTAATATGGAAAGTAAAATGATGGTAGAAAGGGGGTAATGTGAAGGAAGGGAACATAAGTGACAATCTGTCACCTATAACTCCTTATCCTCCTAGGCCGCCATATGGAGATGAATATCTACAGGTAAGGTGGAGGACATATCACTAGTTGAAGAAACCCAAGAAAATCAAAATCACATAATAGGTATGCAACATGAACCAATGACTAGGGTGGAGGAGGAAAACCCAATCAAAATTCATGAATATTCCCCATTATTACACCAAAAGTTTTAACCTAGAATTGTAGGGGTGCAGGATGCCCCACTTTCAAAGGTCTCTGCATGGAATTTCAACGCTTATATAAACCTGATATTTTGGTTATCATGGAGCCTCGCATTAGTGGTGAAAAAGCACAGAAAGTTATTAAGAGCCTTGGGTTTGATAAGAATTATGTGGTGGACGCAGATGGCTTTTCAGGAGGTATCTGGGTTCTATGGATGAGTTGTAGTTTCTCTTTAACTGTGATTTATAAAGATGATCAAGTCATTCGCTGTCTAATTCAGGCATCAAACACTCCAGATTGGATTTTTTCAGCAGTTTATGCAAGCCCTAGAGATGATATAAGACAAAAGCTTTGGCAGGATTTACTCTCCTTCTCCCTTAACCTGCATTATCCTTGGTATATTATGGGTGATTTTAATGAAATAGCAAGCATAAATGAAAAACAAGGATGAGCTCCAATTAATATTTTGAAGTGCAACAAATTCAGTGAATGGATTGATGATTGTAAACTAATGGATCTAGGTGCTAAAGGCCCTATATTCACCTGGAAAGGAGGCATAAAGAATGGTTATGACAGAGTATATAAAAGATTAGATCGTGCCCTTGCCAATGAGGATTGGATCCATATGTTTAGAGAAGCTCTTGTTACTGTGCTCCCGAGAGCAAAATCAGATCACAATCCTATCCTCCTACACACTGATTACACTGCCCAATCCTTTAGTCCTCTTCATTTCCGTTTTGAAGCTGCTTGGTTAACTCACAAAGAGTTTAAAGATGTAGTCAAAAATACTTGGAATAGGGAACTATACTGGAAGAGTAATATCTTGGGTCTTACAAATACTCTTCAAAGGTGGAATAGGGATGTTTTCGGGAATATCTTCCAAAGAAAAAAACAAGCTATGTCTCGGCTTCTTAGGATCCAAAAAGTTTTGGAAGTAGGCCCATCCGATTATCTTTCTAATGTTGAAAAGGCAGTTCATAAGGATCTTATGGAGGCAATTCATCAGGAGGAAGTTCATTGGTATCAAAAGTCCAGGAGTAAGTGGCTATTCTTTGGAGATAAAAATTCAAAGTTTTTCCATACATCAACCATTATTAAAAGAAAGAAGAATATAATTACTGCATTGAAGGATGATCATGGAGCGTGGATTCAAGATGAAACAGATTTGAGAAACATGGCATTGGAGTTTTTCAAAGAGCTTTTCCATGAAGATAACCCCAACAGGCCGTTGCTTAGAACTCGTACTGTTTTTTCGAAAATAAGCATGGAGGATGGTTGTACTTTGCAAAATAATGTGAGTATTGAGGAAGTTAGAAAAGCTCTTTTTAGTATGAAGCCGTATAAAGCTCCAGGCCCATACGGTTTTCAAGCCATCTTCTTTCAATCCCAAAGGGATATTGTTGGTTAGTCTGTGTGAGACTCGCTAACGATATTCTAAAAGGGCATACAGATCTAGGTATGTTGAATGGAACCTTAATAACTCTCATTCCCAAAACAGAAGCCCCTACTGGTATCAATCAATTTAGATCTATCAGTTTATGCAACGTAGCTTATAAAATTATCCCAAAAATCTTAGTGCTTCGGCTAAAAGATATTATGTAGCAACTTTGTTATAATCCGATAATTGAACGAACGTCTTAGCATATTTGTACGTAAATTGTGGTAATTAGGTGATTAAAATGTTTTACGAGTCAAAAAATAATTAATAATAAATGAACACTCGCATAGACTTATAAATATATATACATACATGGGTAATTATGTAATTATATGTACGTGTATAATTTAATTACATGGATTACACTAGTGTGAATTAAAAGATAATTATAATTATATAAAAAGAAAAAAAAAATATATATATATAGGAGATATTTATATATGTAAAGGAATTTATAATTAGATTAAATCTATACCACATATATATATATATATATATATATATATATAAACTTTTAAAAAGCAAGACTACACCTACACCACTAGTTAACATAAAAATCAATTACTTTGACCGTAAAGTTTTCTTTCTTTGTCTTTTATCTTTCCTTTCCTTTCTTGCTTAGTCCACGGTTTTCTTTCTGGAGAGTTCTGATTTTTTTTTTCCTCCTCCTCCCCTGTTTCATCTTCTTATTGGACCGTGAGTTTTCTTTCTTGCTTCAGCACCATTTTCCCTTGTTTTGGCTGTGCAACCTCCTTCTTGCACCCACAATCATTTTACTTGTTCTTAATTTCATCAAGAGTGGGTTGTCTTCCATAATTAGCTGAGTAGAGTACCTCCAAGTAACCTTGAGTTTCATCAGCTATGAAGGTGATTTGTGCGGCATCTTGGCACTGTTCCGTTAAGTGAGTGTTAATTTTTCTTGCTTGGGGTTGGGACATGTGGATTGAACTATCTTAGTTGAGATAAATGAATGTACAACAACTTTGATTTGTGGTTTTGGCATGCTTGAGCTAAGGTAGGAGTGTTTAGGTGTAGGAAACTCGAATTATGTTGGTAAGGAGGTTGATCGGGTTTGAGCAGCAGCCCACACTTCCCTGTTTTGTCCTAGCCGTGGGTCTTAGCGGTGGTTTAGGTGGTGAAAACGGGTTGGTTAGGTGAGTAATTGGAAATTCTTAAAGCTAAACCTTATGATTATTATGTATTAAGGAAAGGAACCTAAGAATTTGTTAGGAATTGAATGTTAGATTGTGAATACTAGATGCATAGTTGATTTAATTGATATAAATTTCAATTAGAAGTAACTAATTAGAAAACATAAAAGTTGGCTATGTTAATGTTAAATTATAAATTTTGAAATATGTATAAGGAAAAATTAGAATTATATATACATATAGGCGTATACAACACTTGAGTATATAAGTTTTACTAATTAAATGGTTAATTAGGAAGTACAGAACTTGAGCATAGGTATGTGGACAAATAGGTAGTTTAATTATTTGGTTAACAGTCAGTAAATAATTTATATTGAATTTCATAATTGGATCATGAGTAATATAAGGGTTAATTGAATTGTGTAGATTATTGGGAAAAATATATAGATATCTAAACGTACACCTGAGTGGGAATCACATAGACATGCCAAGTATTTAATGAAATTCTTAAGAGAACTTTTAAGTTTAGTGTATACCTAGAAATTGAATCACATGAATCTCCTTAATTAATTAGCTAGTTGAAAGATAGGAACAATTAATTAAATTAATGTAAAACTCAATAATTAGTGCACTAGTAAGATTAATATTGGAAATATGGGTATTGGGGATTCTAGGAATTTGGATTAGTTTGATCCTTGGGAGGTAGTTGTTAGCTGAAGTTAAATAAAAGTTTAAGAACTCATTATGAAACACGCTATGGCAAATAGTCAAGGAAAGGGAAAATCCTGGAACGTAGTGTGATGAATATTGGGAACTTATAACTCACGCTCTTAACTAATTTTAAGCAAAATAACTTAATTTGAACTTTTATAAGGTAAGTAAAGTGGAATTAAGAAAATAAGTGCTAACTTCTTGGTTGATGTGTACATGAATCGGAATTTAAGTTGTCCTCGAGGCACTAGTAGAATGTCTAAGAGGCGTAGGGTTTTAAGGAAGGTATGGGAATAGATATTTAAATTTAAGTGAGTAAATGGGCATAACTATGGGGTTTATAAAATGAGTAATATTTGAAAATATGATTTTCAATCCAGGAATGTATTATTGAGCCAACGACGCATGGAATTCGAGGATGAGCGAGGAATGTGATTCATAGTACGGTGAGTGGTTAATTGTTGCCTTTAGGGGCTAGATTAGTATGTGTAATTGTATGTTTATTTGAATATGCATGATATATGGAAAATAAGCAAGTAGAGTACTTTCGTAATTTATTTAAATTATGTTTGTTTGATATGGATTGCTGTGTTTGACATTGGTTGTGGTTGATAAGGGCTAACAAAGTGAGATTTTTATGAAAAATTATTTTTATCTCCGAAATTAAAAGTCCAGGTGCACCTAGGATAACCTGATTTAAAATAATGAGAAAATTCTGATTTTGATAAATGTTTTTTTAAATTGAGTGCTCAGCCCCGGTGGGATAGATTGTGTACGGAGATTAATTTGTTGTGCGGGCGGGTAAATGCCCGGTAGGGGGTGATACTGTTGTGCGGGGCTGGGTCACTCGTTGGCCCTTTGGTTGCTTTGTTTGATATCATTGCTCTGATAAATTTGTGATCTTGTGTATATTGTGAATCTATGACCGTTACAATGTAAACGTGCAATGTGAATTAAGATATGAATAATGTTACGCAATGTTATTACGTATGTTATATGCTTGTGTTGTATGATGCTAGTACCCTTTGGGTATGATTTTTCACTCACTAAGTCCGTAGAACTCACCCTTTTTCTGTGGTTATATTTTTTAGTAACAGGACCTTAAAAGAAGTTAACCGCTAATGCGAGATTTTGCTAAGGATTTGACGACATGGTATGCCTCGGAATCTCATACTTGGAGTCAAGGATGAAAGTTTGCAGTCACATTAGAATTGTGGGTGTCAAATGTAGTATGATGTAATATTCTAGTACTTGTTTTGTTGATGATGTGAACGGAGCAGAGCTCATTATGGTCTTTGTTTTATGTTGAGTAATAAAATAGTTTATAGGATTGTATTTTAAGGCATGTTCCATATTGTAATGGATTTATGCCGAAATTTTCAGTAATTGTGATTTGTTGTAATCAACCAACTTTTAATGTTAACTTTTGTCTTTATAATTTCTTGGTTTTATTCATTGGTGAGTTAAAAGTCATGGTCGTTTATTTATTTGAGTCAAGGTTACGGAGGTTTGGTTACCATTCCTCCGGTCAGTCATGCCTCAATGAGGGGTGTGACAAGCTTATAGCACCAAACCAATCTAGTTTCATCCCAGGACGCCATATCCAAGATAATATTATTGTGGCCCAAGAAGTTCTTCACACGATGCGTAAAATGAGTGGAAAAAAAAAATTCATAGCTATCAAAATTGACTTGGAAAAGGCATATGACCGGTTGAGCTGGGATTTCATTCAAGATACTTCGCAGTTAGCGGGACTTCATAAAAATACAGTGGATATTATCATGAAATGTATCAGAACTACCTAATTCAAAATCATTTTGGAATGGAGGTTTGACATAAGAATTTCAAGCTTCAAAGGGTATTCGTCAAGGTGATCCTCTATCCCCATATATTTTTCTTTTATGCATGGAAAGGTTGGGGCATATTATTTCGGATAAGGTTAAGATGGGTAGCTGGAGACCAATTCATATTGGAAGAGATGGACCCCAAATTTCTCATCTAATGTTCGCTGATGACCTTCTTCTTTTTACTGAAGCTTATACTTCACAAGCTAAAGTTATTTGTGATACTTTGGCAGAATTTAGTGCAGCTTCAAGACAAAAGGTTAGTATTGAAAAAACAAAGTTCACTTGCTCCAAGAATGTAGTAAAATAGCTCTTGAAAGATATTGAGCATACGACGGGCTTCAAACATTGTGGTGATCTTGAAAAATATTTAGGAGTCCCTTTAGTTCATGGTCGTATCAAGAAGTCTACTTTCCAGCATGTGGTTGATAAAGTCAAGCTACATATTTTGGGCTGGAAGTCAAAAACTCTCTCTTTAGCTGGAAGAATTACATTAGTTCGATCAGTTACCCAATCTATTCCTGTTTACACAATGCAAGCGACCAGGGTTCCTCTTGCTATTTGTGAGGATATAGATCGCTTAAACCGAAGTTTGATTTAGGGGGATGAAGAAGGCAAGCGGAAGATTCATGTTTTATCTTGGGCTACTCTTACCCAACCTAAAGATAGAGGGGGTCTTGGACTAAGGGACATGCGATTGGTCAATCAAGCCCATCTCATGAAAATTGTTTGGTCCATTATTACAGGGGATTCAAGCCTCTGGATTCAAGTTCTAAAAGCTAAATACATTCAAGATAAAGATGTTCTGGCTCCTGAAAAAGTTAGGTCCTTGTACCGGACTATGGAGAGGGCTTTGTGAAGTTTGGAATGATGTAATTAGTGGAATATTGTGGGTGATTGGAGATGGCACACAAGTGAATTTATGGATTGATCCTTGGGTTCATCGGGAAGGACCGTTGATGTCCAAAGCTACAATAGATCTTTTAGAGGAGGATATGATAAGTAGGGTATGTGACTAGCTTGGGAGAATGGGACATGGTGCGTCTCTGGAAAATTATTCCTGCAGAAGTTTGTTTAAAAATAAAAGCTATGACTCATACAGATAGAGGGAGAGATAGCTTAGCTTGGGGGGCTTCCGAGGATGGTCTTTTTTCGGTCAAAGAGGCTTATAAGTTTATTGCTTTAAATGATGGGGATAAGGAAGACATGATTTGGAAACTCATTTGGAAATGGGAAGGGCCAGAGCGCATGAAAATTTTCATATGGCAAGCTACTCACGACAAGTTAAAAACTAATGGGTTTCTAGCAGCTCGTAATGTTGGCAATATGGAAGGATGTTTATATTGCATGGCTGCCCATGAAAATGTCTTGCATGTTCTTCGAGATTGTCCGAGAGTTATGGAGGTATGGAACAGTTTTAATGTGTCATGTATCATCCCAAATTTTTTTACTAGTGATCTACAGTATTGGATAAAGAGCAACTTACAAGAACATGTTGTGGTTAAGGGTTATAAGTGGAGTGATATTTTTGTTGTGACCGTTTGGTTGGCATGGAGCTGGCGTAAAAAAATGTTCTTTGATGACCATTTTGCATGGCCAACTCAGCCAAAAGTTTTTGTATGGAAACTTTTAGCTGAAATCCAAATTTCCCGTGAAACATACATGACTTATTTGTTGGGTAATGGTAGACAGATTAAGCATGTTAGTTGGACTCCTCCTGAACAGGGGTGGATATGGCCAGTGCTGGATGCATAGTGAAGGACTCAGATGGTAAGTGGATTTATGAATATGGATGTAAATTGGGATGGTGTACTTTTTTTCGAGCGGAACTTTGGGCGTTATTGTTGGGTCTAAAGAAAGTTTGGTTCAAATGCTATAAGAAAGTTTCTGTAGAGCTGGATTCTCATTTTGTGGTTGAAGTTTGTCAAAAAGATTATGGGAAGATCAACGCTAATCGAGCTATAATTGATGAAATCCAAAAATTTCTATGCAAAAATTGGGAAGTCAATGTGACCCATGTTTTTAGAGAAGCTAATAGTTGTGCTGACCAAACAGCCAATCTCCTCCTTGATGGTGATCAACAGCATTGTGAATGGCAGAAGCCCCCTCCCTCTATGGATCTTTGTTATTTTTCTGATGTAGCTGGAATGAGCTGGGAACGTATGGTCCCCCAACTGTCTTGTAGTTTTTTTTTCTTCCTTTTTCTACAAAAAAAAAATATACGAGAAATGTCATGTCACAGATAATTATTAGCAAAAGCTTATCCGTGACACAAATGCGCTATTAATGTGGATAATTATCTCCCAAGCTCTATTACTGTGGATAATAATAATTTTTTCTTTTAATGATGAGCTTTTTAAAATTAATTTTAAATTTAGATGGTTTTGGGGCATTTATAATTTAGGTTCAACTATAAGGGTATGTGCTTCATTCACTAAAAAAAGTATACAAAAGTGTGAACATCACATTAAGTGATACGTTAATGAAAAATAGAGTACAATTAACACTGATTTAAATTTTTTTTAGAGCTATAGTAACACTTTACACTCTATCCAAGTTTTTGTTGAATATCATTTAGAATTCTACATACCTTTTTTTACGTATGAAAAACTAGATTTAGCCTCCTCCTGAAGAAAAAGGGGAAGACAACTTATATTCTATGCTGCTGAAATTAAGTATCTTTCTCTTGCCGGATTTAGTGCTAATTTAATTACCTGATTAAAATTCTACATAGTATTAAATCCTCGAGTTTTAAAAAGTCATTTTCTGTGAATCAACATCATTAAAGAATCAAGAGATGGCCACCTTAATATTTTGAAATTCTATACAATTTAAAATTTAAGGGTTACAAAATATTGAATTGAGTCTTATAGAGTGTTTGGTAATAACAATATAATATATATTTATATTAAACACTTGTTATTTGATGCTTAGTAAAAAAATATTATATAAGTTCATACTATCTAATCTTGTACAATTTTGTTAATTAGTTGAGTACTAGCATTATAATATAGAACAAGACTTGTATTAGTGATATGCTTTTATTCGATGTCTTATACAAACTTATACAAATTTAATGTTATATGATGATCAATCAATTTGTTAGTTCAAGTGACCAACTATCTATTAAGATTTGAATTATTGGAATCCTTATCAAGTGGTATTATCCTCCTCGACATATGACTCAAATTTGTTAATTATATACTAATCAATTTCAATATTTTTATAATTTTGATTCTAATTTTGTGTGCTATGACACTAAAAGATTAGAAGATTAAATAAAAATTATACATTTAGGCAAATTATATAACATAACAACATGTAAATCATTATTTTTGTCGCCGACCCAAATTTTCGGAGTGAAGCATGCAAAATGTCAGGAACCATGACTTTCATTGTCAGAAAAATAAATAAATAAATAAGCACTCTTCCTTTCCCTTATTCTCTTCTTTTTAGTAAGAAATTAGAAAATAAAATAAATTAAAAAAATTGAATATTAAATTAATCAATTATAATTTAAAATGGATATTTACATTTTAAAAATTCGAGGAGAAGCTATTTTGCTTTAACTTTTGGTACATAGGATAAGTTAGAATATTCGCTTGCATTTCTTGTTTTTAGTAAAAGACATGTTTAAATTTAAGAACATCAAAATAATATTAGTTAACTATCTTAATCATGGTTAACACCCTAAAAATACATGTGTTTGTCTACCCATGTGGAAAAAACCGTAAGTGAGATAGGCAGATTCTTTTTTTTCACATGCCATGATGCCAATATCTACTAAAGAACTAGCCTACATGCTTGATAATAAAAATAATAATTAATATTATATATATATATGTTAGTATTGATTTTTTTTAAACAAAAATAATGATAGTGTTGCATTATATATTAATTTATTATATAAGAGAATTTTATGTAATTTTTTTTGTGCACATCTTTCTCTACTAAATAAAAATTACATAATTATAAAAGCATCCACCTTATCTTTATTAAAAAAATTATCAACCCAACAAGGTGTGATTCAAGTAGTAAGGCATGCTTGAGCTCAGCGGTTGAGTGGCTTCTATAATGTCAGGGGTTCGAGCTAGTAGGAAAATAATTGTGGGGAGAGACAGTCACGAAACCCGAACAAGATTGGGTTCATACTCAAAATGTGTGAGGATACTCGTGGGAAAAAAAATATATATATATATATATATATCATAAGAAATATTTATGTATTAATTAGCATTAGCATTAGCATGAATCCAAAGCTTAGTAATCCAATGTTTAAGGTAGTACAGATCTAGTCTATCCTAATATATTTAATAAGAATAGCAGCCTCTTTCTTGTATTAAGCCATCCTATAGTATGCGGTTCGGACCACTAAGCTAGCTTACCTTAATGAAAAATAGTATGGACTAAAATTTTCATAAATTTCTTAAGCTAAGTTAGATGACTTGATTGGAAAGATTAATTAGTTGAGATACACATAAACTCGTTTGAACTTCACTTAACAGCTGAATCAAAAAAGATTGATACTTACTATATAAATTACAAGCTAAATTACATTTTAGTCCCTATAATTTGATCGAGATTTTAGTTTTGTCCATCTATTTCAAAAAGTTAAAACGTCATTCTTAGAGTTTCAAAAATCATGCAATATAGTCCCTGCTGTCGCTTTCTGTCAGTTTAACTTAGTAGTAGCTAATTAGGTGAAAATGTCAAACAGACATCATGACACGTGGATATGTCATGTAAAATACTTTGCCACGTCATCTCCCATTACATTAGATCTGATAGAAGGTGATAGCAATGGCACATTGTGTGGTTTTCGAATCCAAGAATGACATATTAACTTTTTGAAATATAGGGACATAACTGAATTTTCGGTCAAACAATTTAGACTAAAATGTAATTAAACCTACATTAAACTATGATACCATAGTTCCAATCATTAAGTATGTGTTTGATAAATTCTAATCATTTGTACTTCATGAACGTACTGGCCAAACATGATTGATCATTAGAAGAGCAATATTATTGTGGTTTTAGTATGTATGTGCAAAATTAAGATCACATGGATGCCTCTCAAAGTCAAGTATTCTGAATCGGACTTCAATGATCACCTAATTGTGTTATACGGACAGAGAATTTTGAGTACTTCAATTAGCTGTTAATATAAATTAAGGTCATGCCAAGTTTGTTTTCTTGGCTGGAAAGTAACCTTTAACATAGTCCACTTGGAAGATGAAAAATATATGCATATAAAAAAGAAAAATTAATTAATTAATTAATTAATTAATTAATTTCATTACAAATAATAATACAATATTTTTACACATGTTAATAAATATAATAATTAATTTAAATTATTTAAAGTATAATGAAATTATCAAAAAATAATCAATTCCATCTTCAAAAAGAATTTGAAGGTTGAGTGCGAAATTAGTTTCAAACATATTATATGCTTCAAACCCATTTCTTTCTCTTGGAAGCTTGAAAGGGCTGGACAACGTGGAAACATGTGGATGGGAAGAATAACCAAATGTGAACTCTTTATTTTGTCAAAGGCAACATAACAACAACGTACGTAGGCCACTTTCCCTCAATTCTCCCATATTAAACAATAAAAAAAAAAAAAAAAAACTTTTATATATATAAGACTCTAAATAAGCCCATTGTAATTGTAGATTCGATAAAACAAGATAAATTATTACATCATCTGAAATATCAAGCTTGTGTATATAAGTGAGAAGGGCAATATAAAATTATTTATATATTCTAATTATAATAATCGTGTCATGATATTTTCTTTTAATATTTATAATTTTAATTTAGGGTAGATGACAGGAGAGGTGAAACAATATCGAAACAGTATCATGCTCCAATACCATGATGAATTAACACATGTTTTAAAACATCAATCTTATAACATGTACATAATTTAAATTATGTTTGATTCTTTAAATATAAATATATAAATAAGTAGTGTAAGGCTCTATATATATTTATCACTTGTTAAAGAGGATATATATGTCAAGTTAACATTATTATGTTAAATAATTATTTCATTCACAAATTTGAACTTTTCAGGTAATTAGATTCTTGAAATGAGTTTTAGTGTGTTTGTGTTATCACATCAAACCCCACCTTGTGTTCTTGATGGGAAGAATAATTTCAGTTTTTTGACACAAATCTAATCCAATGATGTGATGACGTAGAAATGGCTTGTCAATGGTGACATATCAAGTGGAATTGATAAGATGATCACTACGTACATGCATATGCATTATTGTTGCGGGATATTGTGGTATCACTTTGAGCAAGTGGAGACACTCGATGATTGAGTCTTACGTACATCAAGCTTTGGTAGTTTTGTTGTTAATACTGGTAGATGATGCATTGCATGGGTCTTAAAAATTAATAGTGACGATTTCTTTAAAGGATTTTAATCAAGGAGTGGATTGTAAGATTTTTTTTTTTTTATCCAAATTCTGGTTTGGTTAGTTTCCTAATTAATTTATTTGAGATTGGTAGTTGGTAGAGATATAGAATGTGAGAACACTATATGTCGAATGTTACTCTTTCTATCTAATATTTTATAGTGGAATCTCTTCTCATTCGTGAATGTGGTAATGGGTACCGAATCATGTTATATCTTATTGATTTTACGTATCTTCTCTTCTATTTATATTTTGTATATATGGATTTATTTTTGTTATATATCACATTGAAAGTTTTATGAGGGATTTTGTACAATTTCCAACAATAAGCTACTTGTGAATGTGGTAACTCCTATGTACATTGCTCAGGCTAGAAGGTTTTACACTATATACTAAATAAGCATCTCTGATCTTGACACATTGATAGGTTTTAAGAGTGAGATTCCAAATATTGTATCAGAATAGGGTTTCATACCCTAATCTCATTACGCCCATGCCTAACAATTAATCGGCCCCGACTGTTGGGCTTCAGCTCACCACTCCAAACATTGCTAAGGTTAAAGGGATTTACACTACATAAAATACACCAAAAATGGCCTCATTCCATGGATTGCAATCTTTATTACTACTATAATTTGCTCCATTAATAAACCTATGCTACAATTATGATATACCTTTCTCGAAGGTATGACTGACTGGAGGAATGAATAATCAAACCTTCATAACCCTGACTTCAAATAAGAAACGAACATGACACTTGACTAAACTAAAGAGTAAAAGTAAATTTTATAAAACATGAGTTAACTAAAAAATAATAATTCATTTACTGAAACTTAGAACAATTCATTAAAAATTTTGGCTGAGGTTCTCCATAAAGTGGAACATGCCCATAAAATTTAAAAACACATTCCTATTGTTATACAATAACAACTACAACAACAAAGACAACAAGGAGCTCCGCTTCGATTATCATCAAAATAACAATTAACTATATTATTACCCCATATAAGACCAGGAACCCCACAACTCTAATGTGATTGCAAACTTTCATCATTTAAAACTTATGAAAAATTACCTTGTAGCCAAACACTCAGCAAAGTCTATTATCGGTAATCGCCATCCTTGAAACCCTGTTACTAAAAAAAAAACACAGAAGAGGGATGAGTCCTACGAAGTCCGTGAGTGAAAAATTATTTCCAAATGATACTAGCATCACCCAACACACGTATACAATATATTATCAATTAATATTAACATGTCATATATTTTAAAACTACTAAGATTACACATAAACAAATACGAAAATATAAAAATTAGCTAACACATTTCAATTAGTACACTAAGGCAATCAAAGCATACAAAGCAAACAAAGGGCCAAAAAAGTAACTCAGCCCCGCACAACAGTATCTTTCCCTATCAAGTATTTATGTGCCCGCACTCCATACACAATCCATCCTACTGGGGCTGAGCACTCGTTTCTTTTTTAAAAAATTGTTAGAATTTGAGTATCTCATATCAGAGTATCAAATCAAAATATCGTAGGTGCACCTGGATTTCAATTTCGGAAATAAAAATCATTCCTCAGAAAAATCTCACTTTGTTGGCCCTTATCAGCCACAACCAATATCAAATAAATATAATTCAAATAAATCATTGAAATACTGCACTTGCTTATTTTTCATATATCACATCTATTTATATACATATAGTTACACATAATAATTTAGTCCCCAAAGGTAACATTTATCCACTCACCTTAAACCGATTTCATTCGTCACTTACACTTCCATTCACGCGTCTCATCAAGTCTACATTAGGATCCGGAACTAAAATTCATATTCCCAAATAACACTTAGTTCATAAATATTATTGTTATAATTTTTTAATTACAAAGCTTATATATCAACTTACATAGGTTTCTTTATGAAAATTTTCTATTAAATTATTGCATGTCAAGTAGTATGAATTGTACTTTATATGGTAAGGTTGATAATGAAGAGATATTTTAAATGTCTTGACAATCTATAGAGTAGAAAGAAATTATTAGAAAAGATAGAAAATACTAATGAGTTATAAATGTCAAAACTATCGAAACTTGAGGCTTGGACCAGTGTTCACTCCAATAATCATATCTTATTCTAGGAAATTCTAAATCTAGTTTCGTAAAATTTATTAAATACTAAATACATGTAAATGTATAATAGTATATCATTTGTAATTTTTAGATTTATATATCAATTAAGTTTATTCCTTCAAGTTGTATCAAATTCTGCAAAACGCAGGATTTTGGCAACATTGACCTTACCTTAGTTAATTGATAATAACTAATAATTTTCTCTAGGAAAAAGGAAAGCCAATTCCATTTATTGGTTTTATTAATAGACAAGTATATCTTTCTAGATAGGTATCATATGTATTATTTGGATGTGTATAGTTAGTTATTTAAAATTTACTCATTTTAAGCATTTCACAACCCCCTTGGATATATATTTATTTTCACTTACATACTTAATTAAATTTAATAAAACCAAGTTGAAACATTAACTTGAGAAATTTATCTAGAAATTTATCTATCTTTTTTATTTAGAAATTTATCCTAAATTAGTCTTGAACCCACTCAATTCTTTACATGAACTAAAAACAAGGCATTGCACAAATTCCTGGTTGTCAATATCGGACTCCAAGGCTTATAAAAACTTTATACTGAGGAATTAAATTATGAAACTTTCTAGTATTTCTTATCCAAGTATTGGAAACATTTCATCATCGTAACTCTATTCCTAATTCAATCTTTAAAACCCTATAAAGACAGTTATACTAAAATATGTTTAATCAGTATCCGAAAATCATAACCCTGAGTTCCACCCGCTCCAAAATATATACAACAACGAATTTAAACCTACACCACTCTAGATTTTCTCTTTAGCATGTTAGGAACAACTTTTATTTAGAGATTATAGGCTAATTCAGATCACAACCTATGATAAAGTCTCCCAAACTGACTAAAACTTACTAAAATAACCTACATGGAACTAGCCACAGTCTAATAGCTCTAACTAAAAATATACTTGGAACCAGGTTATGAAAATTTGCATATATTATCTCAAGATCCTAAGCTATACTTTCTTTTTAGAACTCCTAACCTAATTCTTGTATGCTTTAGTTGTAGATACTGTAAATTTGGATTAATTCTATTGTTTCCTAAAAACTTTCCTTATTAATTTTTTTTCTATGTATTTATGAAAATATTGTCTTGAACCTGCTGTATCTCACTCCAGCCGCCATACTATCAGATCTGGTTGATGATAGGATAGGAGAGAGGATCCTCAATATCAATTTGAGTTTTAATTGTTTTTCTAAATTGTAAACTTATTCTTTATTTTTCTTTTTAAAGGTTCACTGCTTGTGAAGTTCAATTTTTTTTTATTTTTAAGTGATGTGGATCTATGTAATTTTCAAAGATGGTTGTATAATTGAATTGGTCAAAGAAAATTTCAAACATAAGTTGAAATTATGCTTATGGTGTATTCGTTTTGTAATGATTAGTTAATTATATTCAAATTTTACATTTTAAAAACAAAAATTCATATTCTTGATAAGAGAGCTACCAATCTCCAGTTTATCCAAAGGCTGGTTTCATAAAAGAGATCACCTTGGTATAGGAAAAAGATAAAAGTTTTGAGAAATTATAGAAGGATGAAGTAAACATAACTAGGGGAAATCAAGTAGATAATTGAATTGATTCCTCTTTCGGGGAAAATTCAATAAACTAATAATGACAGAAGAAAATCTTATAAAGACTTCATAACTAAAAATGACAAAACACGATTCAAGTGATAACCCACTAATGTAAATCATTCAGAAACCAAGATGTATCAGCTTATTAGAGAAAAAACTACATGTATCACAAAAGAGACCCATGAGTGAGATTTCATTACCCAGTGGAAAAGTAAAATTGGGTACTGTGAATTTGATACCTAGGTTCTGAGGGAGAATCACAAGAGTTGATTGATGACTATTTTCCCCGTCATCTTGACCAAATAATGTAATAGAAAGAAGTAAGAGGAACTTAATTTCAGAGAGCGACTAGCCCAATGACTGACTGGAAACTAATGAGTGAAAAGGTTCTCAAACTAACAAGCTTATACTGTAAGTAGCATAGACTATCTTCCTTATCTCTTGATGAAGACTACCTTTCACAGCCAGCCAAGGACTCACAACCAAGGAAGCAAGTGAATCAAAGAAGAAATAAAGGAGTTGGCTGAAGAAGTCTCTTTCTCACGGTTGGAGCAAGGAAATAAACAGAGCATAAACAAGAGCTCTCGGTTGCAAAGTTTTTGAAAGGGAAGAAGGATAAGTCGGTTCACCAAAGGAAAGGGGAAAAGAGACAAATAAAATAAGAAAATGAAAAAATATCTAGTCAAAGTTTCACTTTCTAACTTGTGGTGGAAATTTATTCTTAAATTGTATACATATATTTATTACTTTGTTTCATATACTTATTTGTCTCACCAATCAACACCATCACATAAATTAAATTTTTACTTCTAATTTAACCATTAAGGTGATAAATTTTAATTTATTTTACGACAAGTTATCATATACTTAATCACAACCATTTACGTACAATGTCCTAAAACGTACATTAAATTATCGGGTTGTAACAAATTATGCTACAACCAATCATTATAATCAATCTCCGAAACCAACACCATCCTATTTTCCACTAGCATTGCATATTGCGAAACGTAATATATATTGGTAAATAAGTTTTTTCTCTTGATACCAATTAACATTAGAGCAGGTTTTCACACTCAGTCTCATTATGCCCATACCTAATGATTGATTGGCCCCAACTGCTCTACATTGCTAAGACTGGAGGGGCGACTTTAAACTATATATAATGCATTGAAAATGACCTCATTTGCTTCAAGGATTACAATCTTTACTACTATAAGGTGCTCCACTAATTAACTCGGCCCTAGGCCACTACTGAACTACAATTAGTCATTATAATCAATCTCCAAAACTAACTCCAACCTATCTGCCACTAAAAATGCATATTGCCAAATGTAATATATATTGGTACCAATCAATTAGTTTTAAGAATAAAACGTTAGCATAGTATCAGAGCTAAGTTTCACACTCAGCCCCATTACATCCACACTCAACAATTAATCAACCTCAATACTGAACATGATTGCTAAGGCTAGAAAACTTTACAGTGCATATAATGTACAGAAAATGGGCCTCATAAGCTTCATGGATTACAATCTTTACTACTATAAGTTGTTCCACTAATTAAACCCTAGGCTGCAACTATACTACACAACAAGTCATTATAATCAATCTCCAAAACCAACACCAACACCAAACTATATACACAAGTCATTATAATCAATCTCCAAAACCAACACCAACACTAAACTATGTGCCACTAGCATTGCATATTGTAAACGTATTATATATTGGTAAACGTTATAAATATTTTGGGTTATTAAGTATGATTAAATTTCTACCAAATAGCAAAATATTTTTCGATGATCAAATGATGAGACCTAACATACTCAATTCCTAGTGAAAATGGAATAAGTGTACTGAGAAGGGAAACGTCTCTTCCTCGAAACTTGAGACATTGACTATCTTTAATCGCGTGTCTTACCATTGCACCGAGCGCGTGATTGGCCACATAGCAATATTAAATTTTAGAATAATGACTAAAAGGTTTATTACCTGAAGTTAATGAAGATGATAGGCCAAAGAAGCAACCCAACATATTCATATATAAAGTAGGACAATAAATTAATAAGTATGCGAATCAATCAATCAAACTTTTCCTTGTGCCCTTAATTAGCGGTGAGTGGCCATGTGATTTTCGTAGTACGGTTGGGATTCACACCTTAAACTACATCCTATCATTTTATATGTTGGATTTTAATTTTGCTAAATGAATAAATTTTTGTTTAATAAAATAAATTACATGGATCACTTGTCATAAATTCAAGAGTAGGTGTTGACTAAAAATGAATTAAACAAATTGAAAATCATAGTATTGATATAGGTTTTTTTAACTGGTACACTAAGAACCTATGTTAAGTTTTGATAAATATAATTTGTAAAATTTTTTTTAAAAAAATAGTAATATATGTATAAGATAAATTAAAATTATAGTCAACTAATATAATAAATATTATAAATTTTTTATCAATAAAACATTAACCAATGTTCTAAGAAGTAAGAACACTCGTTAGTCAACTAACTTAAAATTATGTATTAAATAATATTAAAATTATAGTCAACTAGCGTAATAATTTTCTATTAATAAAACACTAACCAATGTTCTAAGAAGTAAGAGCACTCGTTAGGAAAAAAAAAGTAGTTAATTAATTAATAGAAAAATAAAAAGGGATTGTTTTAATAAATCTTAAGCAGGAATAAAGGCGGGTATTAGGAGCCTTAATTAACTCGGTGTTGTAATAAGACAATTAGATTGAACGGTCCAACAATGATTTAGTTAAGAATGGGTCACATAATTTATTGTATTTGCAAGCAACTACTACTTAATTATATCTAATTTAGCTAGTGAAATAATGTAAAAATTCCACCATGTGAATTATAAAGAAGAATCACAAGTAAGAAATAGCTGCAAACATTAGGAAATTATTCACTACATAATATATTAAATTCAAAAAGTAAAATTGAAGAGATCTGAACCAATAAATTCAAAAATATATATGTATTCTCGAATCATTGCTCTATGTGATTAAAAAAAATTATAAAATATTTATACCAGCTGCATTAATAACTGGTTAATAAAATATATCGCTTAAAAAAAAATGTGAAAGTGGCTGTATCAACTTAATTTCTTAGAAATATCTTTCTCTTTGGATGGGTAAAATTATTTTAGCATTTAATGTTATAAACTTCTTAATTTAAGTCAGTATAATTAGATAGTGAAACTATTTAATTTCTTGTTTGGGCCGCATGCGTCAATTACGTTAGGAGACTATTGGTGTGTCTCCAAGTTAACGTGTTCAATTGGTTTTTTAATGAACTTAGATTGAATTAATAACTGATTAGTAAAGTGTTATGTAATTTGTTTCTTTGTTTCTCTCCCATGAAAGTCACTAGAAAATAGGAAAATGTTATTGATTCAATCCAAGAACTGAAACTATGTTATTTGCAATTAGCAGCATTACCAGTGACAAATATATAAAATTTTGTCACTGAGGACGACATTATATAAAATCTTTTTTGTATAAAGAAAAAAAACCTAACTATAAGAAACTCGAATTAAATCATGAAAGGACTAAAAAAAATTAAAGGAAGAGTCTCAAATTATAAATATTTCATCACGCAACAAATGAGAATATTTTGCAAAGTTGTATGTATTTAAGTTCGCTTCACGAAACTAATAAATACTTTTGCAATTCCAATCTTGATGAAAAAAATTCAATAATTTTTTTTAAGACAAATACAAAGATCAGAAAAGGAGATGGAGTGACCCATACCATAAGGTCATGGTCACAAGTACATAGAATTATTTTTTTTTCATAATTATATGCATTTTATTGAGTAATCAGAAAGACAATTTAATTGATTTTTTAAGAAATTATCATTTTTAATAAAATTCTTCATAATTTTTTTTAAAATTAAAAAATTTCAATTGAGATGAAATCTAACAAAATTAATTAATATATTTTCAATAAATAATGAAAAATAAAATGCATGTAATTCTAATATTTATTTCTATTAGTCAGTGGGACTCTAAAGTATCAATTTATTTATTGAGTGAAAAACAATTTAAGCATTTAGATATTTTAAATTTTTAATAGAAAAAAGAAAAAGAAAGAAATTTTGGCAGGAATGAGCTGCGATGTGTTTAAGGACGTCACCGAGAGAAACGATAACCAGTAGATCCTAATCTTAGAAAACACGAAATATGTCGTACTAATCAGAAGTCCACCTGCCGCTTACCAATCACTTTGTGAAGGAGACAATTCGTACAGTTCCCATGCAGTCCACGTTGTAACGTGGCAGCCAAATCTAGCGAGTAGGAGCTCCGATAATCCAGAGGTGACAAAAAGAAAATTAGAATTGGTGCACTCAAGAATTTTTTTATCAGATATCTTTCAATGTTGATTAAGGTAATAAATATAAAAAATATTTATATTATAATTATCTAGTAATTAAAATTTTAGTGTTATATAATATATAATATATAATTTATTAATTTTAAAATATTTTAAATTTTAAATTTTAAATATTATATTTATTATTAATAAAAAATTATATTTATTGTACTTAATTAAATGAACATAGTATCATAATAATCATTAAAAAAAATTTAAAATTAATAACAAAATATTCTTAAGCGGAGTAAGTGGTCCCCAATAAAGGAAGGAGAACAATTAAAAATCTTTAATTATTTATTTTATATTTTATTTAACAAAACCTAGAGGATTAGCCAACCAGTATGTCAGAGAGGAGATGAGTCTGGCACGTGATTGACCGACGCAGATGACACGTTGGAGAGAGAAGAAAAAAGAGAGAAGCAGTTAATGGCAGTTAAGGTATGGTGAGGTTGTTAAATGTAGTTAATGATATCGTTAATTAACTTAACCATGGTTACTTCCTTCCTCGTTAACTAACGGTGTTAGACCAGAGTTCATGCCTACGACGTTATATTTTTGCTATAAAAGACGACTGCCCTCTCCTCTTTTCTGACTCCCATTTCTTTCGTTTTTCAAACACAGAGAAACTGAGTGTGTAATAGAAAGAGAAATTTTATTTTACAGAGAGAGAGGAATATAGAGAGCTTGAAAAGTAACAATGGAGGTTTCTGTGAAATTGTTCTCTGTTTGGTCAATGCTGATAATGGCGATGCTTTTACTTAGCGCTAAGGCTTTGAATGAGAAAGACGATCTTGTACAGTCAAGGTACACAGTGAGAAGCAAAAAAATTATCTGCAATACGAGCTTCTACGATTGATTTTTTTACTTTTTATTTTATGGTATAGATTTGAATTTTCGAATCCATTTTTGTGGAAATTTAGCTTATGTCTTACGCAATTGAAGTTTGAAAATGGAGAATGTGTTTTGATTGGAGAATCTGAATTTTTGTGTTGCATATTTATGACAGGAATGTAGAAACAGAGAAGTTGCAGAGCTTGAAGAATCCATTAATGGCTACCAGGTAGTACTACCATTTCTGCCTTTTCAGCTTCCAATTTTATTTTTTTTTGGTGAGAGATCGTCAATTGCATGTTACTTGTTACTAGAACCGTCCACGTGGTCGGTGGATGCATCAATGCCGTCAGATATATTCAAGCTTAGTAATGTCTTAGTACAGAACAATCCAGCCGTTCAGATCGGATCTGAAAAATATTCTTTTATGTTAGGTTTTTTTTCTCTAATCTTTTCGTATTTTCTCGGAAGAAATAACAGAAATTCCAATGTAAAATAACTTTCTAAAGTTGTTGAAAATGCCCTTCTACAATTTGTGGAAATGTTATATTAGTGATTTGAATTAGTAAACGATGTCGTTTGGTCTCATGAATAGTATCACACTTTCTGATCAATCCTATTGGGGTTTCTCTTTTTGTTATCAGAATAAAGTTGTTGATATTTTCTGAACATTATTATCTATATTTTCAGGTCAAAAGGTGCTTCTAGTGACCATGCAGTTGATAATCCAGAAGAGATAGCTTCCATGGTTCAAATGTAATCTTTCTCTTCCTCTTTCTCTCAATAAGGAAAATACTTTTCTAGCTATAGGAATCTTCTTTTTTAGAATACAATTCCCTCATATGCCATGTGAGCATGTATTTGTTTATCTTTTATGTTTTGGGTTTATTGAGAAGGACTCACATGACCCATAAACAGTAGGAACTTAAAAAAAGAAACCCTGATGACTTGTGAATCAACTTTGGTTTATATTGGATTGTCCTTTTCATCCTTTACCATAAGAGAACCCAGTCAAAGAGTCAAAATACTTTATTAGACTTAAATCCTGGC
Organism: Quillaja saponaria; assembly: GCA_029379385.1. Classification (NCBI taxonomy): domain Eukaryota; kingdom Viridiplantae; phylum Streptophyta; class Magnoliopsida; order Fabales; family Quillajaceae; genus Quillaja; species Quillaja saponaria. Next base: position 3,263,800 of record CM055615.1, on the reverse strand, counting down.
TAAATGTTGTGCTTAATTAAGAAAATTCTATTTTTGTGCTTTTCCCATATTTTTCTAAACTATGACACATTGACATGTAAAAAAATGGCTAGTACCCCACACAATCACTCCAGTTGAAAAATAAGATTCAGTATTAACAAGGTCCAATAGTTTTTGCATAATGTTCACTTCACAGGGTCAAATTAGAGTTGATTGGGTGGGACCCATTTAGTTAGAATACTTCCTTCTCCTCTTCTCCTCATTGTATTAAAATGTGGCAAAAATTTTGGTTCCTTATTAATCAACCCCTTTTTTTTTATTAGTACTCTGTAATAGGCAAGACCCTCATTTTCTGCATTATCTAATGGAAAACCTAACTGTATTTCTGAAGTATTAGTATTGTTTATTATAATATTTTAAAATTCTCCTTTCAAAATTAATAATAAACAATATTCACCTACTTTATTTTCCTTCACGATTCTGAAAGAATAGGAATCAAGCACCATGTTCTCTGGTTGCTACAGCCACTTAAAACCTTTAAATTCTTCTTGCCAGATTACCCACATGCTCATGTCTTCAGATCCACTCGCTCATAATTAATTTCTTGTCTTTTTCTTTAATTTCTCATCATCCAAATTTAATTCTTAAGTACATAAATAGCTTTTTATACCTAAATCAATGTTTGTACCCCTTTGAGTTATCCTTCCTTGTGTATAAATAATAAATGGTGTATTTATTTTCCATATCAGATCTTAATGGTCCCCTTAACAACTTTCATAAAGATTGCAAGATATTTCTCTTTTTATCTCTTTATTTTGTGGAATGACAAAATATTAGTAGGACTAGAAATTTCCATATGATGATTTATTTTATTTTGTTAACCATTCCTATTAAACACCAATGACCCTTTGCAGGATTGCTTATTTAAGAAGTAAACAAAGTTCACTTTGCTAGCTTCTTTTTCAGTGCCAATAATTTCTCACCCAGAGCAAACACCTATAATCACCTATTCAGACCATATGATCTCATTTAGCTACATAAAATCCAACTAAGTTGGGGCATGCTACATAAGTTTTGCTTCTCTCTCCAGCCAGTCATTAAACATAAGCTCCAAAACACAAATCACAGATCTGGTTTAATGCCAAAAGACTTTCTTGTCGTAGTTTGGCTAATCTAACAGCATGCTCTGTCTGACTGGCATATGTTATTCAATGAAATCCCATGACCTTATTAAATGCCCCTAGTGAATACTTGGAATAGTGGAGAACTCCACCGACACCCTTTGTATTAGGCAGCAATCAGTTCCTCCCTACTTGGCATATATAATTATTTATTGTAGTGAATCTTGTGTCATCAATATATAAAACCCATTTTTCCGTATGGACCGTACCGTTCTATCCGTATGCATAAAATTAACATGTCTCACATGACCCACTTAAATAATTGTTTGAACATTAGATTAAAAAATTATTGTGCTTCACATGCTTGAGTTGTGACATGAACATGGGAATTAAACAGGACCATATGTCAATTATTTTGTTCAAGTGAATTATAGTTAGTTTCACATTTTATAATATTGTAATGTGTTCTGAACTTTTTAATTATAGGAACATAAAGAATAGCACAGAAAGAAGAAACTTGGGATTTTTCTCGTGTGGTACAGGGAATCCAATTGATGACTGTTGGCGGTGTGACCCGAATTGGCACCTTCGTCGTAAGCGCTTGGCTGACTGTGGAATTGGTTTTGGTCGCAATGCCATTGGTGGTCGTGATGGCAAATACTATGTTGTAAGTGACCCAAGTGATGACGACGCTGTCAATCCCAAACCAGGCACACTCCGGCATGCAGTTATACAAGACAGACCTTTATGGATTGTGTTCAAGAGGGACATGGTGATTACATTAAAGCAAGAGCTAATTATGAATAGCTTTAAGACAATTGATGGTCGTGGTGTTAATGTACACATTGCTTATGGAGCTTGCATAACTATTCAATTCATTACCAATGTTATTATCCATGGCTTAAACATTCATGATTGCAAGCAAACTGGTAATGCCATGGTTCGTAGCTCACCAACACATTATGGATGGAGGACACTAGCTGATGGGGATGGAATTTCCATTTTTGGCTCGAGCTACATTTGGGTTGATCACAACTCACTGTCTAAGTGTGCAGATGGTCTTATTGATGCTATTATAGGCTCAACTGCCATTACCATTTCCAACAACTACTTCACCCATCACAATGAGGTTGGTCACCTATCTTGATCCTGCTTCCGTTGGCTTTAATAATGTGAGAAATTGGATTTGTTAATGCAAATGGGAGAACGTAACTAAATAATTCCTTTTTCCTTGTTTCTTTTCGAAATGAAAAAGGTAATGCTATTGGGTCACAGTGACTCATACACTAGAGACAAGCAGATGCAAGTAACCATTGCCTATAACCATTTTGGGGAGGGCCTTATGCAGAGAATGCCAAGGTAACTTATTGAAGATGATACTACTGGATTTCTGGTTTCTCTGGATGAGTTAGCTGGTTTAATGTGAGTTCTCTAACTTGACTAAGACTTGTGGCCAATTATTGACAATGCAGGTGTAGACATGGATATTTCCATGTGGTAAACAATGACTACACACATTGGGAAATGTATGCAATTGGAGGAAGTGCTGATCCCACCATTAATAGCCAGGGCAACAGATATCTTGCCCCTTTAAACCCTTTTGCTAAAGAGGTACTTAACCAATATAAAGAGCTATTATGTTTTTTCAATCAGTCTATTCTTGTAATGGCAATGCTAATTATGATAATAAAAAAAATTATGAAATTGATGTGAGCAGGTGACAAAGAGAGTGGTAACAACAGGAAAATGGAGACATTGGAATTGGAGATCAGAAGGAGACCTTTTGTTGAATGGGGCTTTTTTCACTCCATCCGGAACTGGAGCAGCAGCAAGTTATGCTAGAGCCTCTAGTTTAGGAGCCAAGTCCTCTTCCTTGGTTGGAGCCCTTACCTCTGATGCTGGAGTTCTTACTTGCAAAAGAGGTTCTAAGTGTTAATACCAAAACAAACCACACCATCCGCCCAACCAAAAAACATAAGAAAGAAAAAGAAAAGGGAAAGGAAGAAAGAAAAGTTTATTTATTCTTTCTCCCCATATTATTCCTATAGCAGTCACTGAATTTCTGGCCATTCTGGTCGCATCCCTTATTGCCCCAATTTTAGATTGGGGAAAAACTGTACATTTTGAAATGTGTCAACTGTTATCAAATTGATAACCATTATTGCACTTTGGAAGAAGCCACTGTTATCAAATTCTATTTGCTGGTTCAGTGGTTCTCTTCTCTTCTGCGTGTCATTTTCTAGAATCTAGTTTTGTCAACAAGTACTAAAGTTCTCTCTTTCTATATCAATCTTGTGTTTCTTAGGAACTCTTAGTTGGACCTAAAAGAAAATTAGCAACCAGAGGAAAAAAAAAAACAAAGAAATGTATTAATTGCATTTTTGGTTGCAGATTTATTTAGACTAAATGTTTTCTGTTTGTACCCTTATGCCTTGTAATTATGTTTTGCTTTTAATAATATTTGCTCCTTTTTTTTTATCTAGTATTTGACTGAGTATTCTATCCTATTTTATTTATTGACATAAGTATTGTTTGCTGAAAATATTGTGATGCTTTTGAGTATTTCAATTAATTCTTTAGTTCAAACTATAATTAATCATATATGAAGTGCATTATTCATAGAACTGATTTAGTGCACATTGCTTGCATGTGGCTTTGGGCATCTAATAAGCATGTGAGCATTCCTTTCCCATAAAACATTGGCATAACTAGTCAAACAACCAGTGTGTTCCAGGCTTTCAGTCCCCTTGTAGTCATTAATAACCTTTATTGGAGCTGTCGCCTTTAGGTCATGTGCATTAGGCGAAGCAACCCCTTACCATTGGCTCCACTTCATCCAAATCATTGAAAACAATAATGAAAAAAAAGCTCGGAGGAATCCAGCAAGATTGCAAGTAAACAGTATAAAGATAACAGCAACGATGAAAACTTTAAGGTACTAAACAAAAACTATTCCAAAAAAAGAAAAAGAAGACGCATAAAGGTAGGTTTAATATGCCTGAGTTCCTGCACTTTGGCTTGGAGCATGACTTGAAAGTAAATTAAATAGAGGTTGAGTATAGTCTTAGTGGGAATTCACATTCAGTAAACTGAAAGTAAATCTATGTTTGTGGTGAATGCAGGAGGGACATGCTATGAGCAGATAGACCATTGCATGACAGTAAATTCATGTTTGTGGTGAATGCAGCAGGGACATGCTATGAGCAGATAGAGCATTGCTTGCTGACAGTAAACACTTATAAATTACAAAGACTATGGACTGACTTTCCATTCCCAGAAATACAATCACCAGAAGAAAACAATTACAATCATCCGCTACAATCATGATTAGAAACACATAACATAATTGGAGACTAAATTAAAAAGAAAGCTCAAAATGGGGTAACACTTCCACTTCTTGTTTCTGTTGGGCTGTACAAAGTAGATCTATTCCTTGGTCTATTCTCCTCTAGCTGCCTGACAACCTTCATCCATTGTGGGTCTAACAGTAGTTACTGGAGCGCAGCAACCCATTGCAAGCTTCAATGTCTGAATCAACCCATCTTCCATGGTACTCCTAACCCCTTTCAAAACCTCCACATCAAAAACTTCCCCTGTTGCTTCCTCCAAAACTGCCACTTTTACCATTGATGGTAAATCCACAAATTCACCACTTCTCCCATTTTTTCCAGGTTTCTTCCCTATCAAAATCTCCAATAGTAAGATGCCAAAAGCATAAACATCTGTCCTGGAATTACATTTCTTCATTCTTTGCAGCTCTGGATGCCTTGTATCCATCTGTCTTTGCAAGTGCCACTATTTCATCAGCCACAGCTGGGATCATCAGCTTATCAAGACCAAACTCAGTGAGCCTGGCCACAACGAATTCATCTACAAGCACATTTTTGGATCTTATGTTCCCATGAGTAATTGGTATGTCAAGTCCTGTGTGAAGATATGCTAGTCCTCTAGCTATACCCAATGCAATCTTGTGTCTCCTAGCCCAGTTCAGCATTGGTTGTCCTGTTTTACTTTCTGTATTGAAGCAAAATCACACAAGGGTCAACGTATTTGCTTTGCTTGCTAATAAGTCAAAGAAAACAAAAGATACAGGTCCTCTATAATCTATTGATTATAAAGCCATGCGACTTAAAATGACATCTTCACAATTTTATTTTATTTTTTTTCCTTTTTTTGTCTTTTCCTATTTTCATGGTGTCTAAGAAAATGGAAAGACACTATATTCAGTATTCTCGGGGAATCATATTTGCTAGTTGCAGTCCAATTGTTATACAATTTGATTCTACTATAAGGCCTAAAGACCTTTCATGTTCAGGAAGACATGGTAAATTCCTCTGACCAAACAATCGACAAATCATATGGAAACCTATAGTACTTCTGGCATTAACAATTCATTGATTGTAGTTATCATATTAATTTTCCATTTCTCTAAGTTTGACACAAAATACCCTAACCTTCTCCCAGTGTATTTTGCAAGTTCTTCATAACTAAACATGGGTGATTTTGGACCATGAGTCTCGTATAAGAGGAGACCAAGGATGACATGGGTGGACGACTAGATGTCTGATGATAAGGATGGTTGATAAAGGGTTAGTGGAACTAGCCCAAGCTAGGACTGCAGCAAGATATGACAAAACAGATTCAGTTGGCTTTCAACAAGGTTTCACAAAGCTAACCAATTTGAGATTAAGGTTTTCTTTTGTAGTTATTATACTCCACTACTTGAATCCTGTAGAGAATGAAGAGGGGCCAAGGATCTTCCTCTCAACATTGCTTCTCAAGACTCCACTCCCCCCCCCCCCCCCCCCCCCCCCCCTCCCACACTGTTTTTATGGTAGTCATCCCAACAACATAGTTTAGATGTACAAAAATAGAGTCTAGATCTGAGGAATAGAATTTGGCAAAGTAGTGCGAGAGAATCTAAAGATTATTAAGTTTTTATGAAAATAACTCAGTTTGGTGCTTGTCATTCTATCTATCGGACATAATGAATGTCTAGAATTCATCTATGCAGATTTAGTAGGTCTTTATAGGAGGAGAACAATGAAACCTTTTCCTAGAAAACTTATTAATACGTAAGATGGTTACTATATAAGGACTACTTCACTTGTTTATTGGAGGAAAAAAGAATGAGCATCTCTTGGCACCTTGATGGAACTAGAGAAATTGAAGTTTCACTTAGAAAGTCCATTTTATAAGGATTAAGGATGCCGACATTCAAAACCATGTTATCACAACTATTGGATAACAGGAAAAGAGAACATTAAAATACATCAAGCCCTAATAAGGCATTTTCAGAAACAATTACTAGTTTGTTGTAGATGAGCAAATATAAAAAGTTAAAAAGATGTTCTATATTAAAGCACAGAACTTGGAGAGGATGTCTGGTTTAGTTCAACTTCTAAACCTTGACTGGGTCTCAAAACCAATCTGGCCTGACTTTTCTGGCAGCTCTAGTAAAGAAAATCTAGAATTTAAGAATCATTCAGTGTACCCAAGTTCTTTTTGTACTATAATTAAGTTTCTGTAACTAGGAAGAACAAGCAAATATATAAATGGATCCAGGGCCCTCAGTGGTACAAGTGTTTGGAGTTGTTCAACTTGAATACATCACTCATCACTGGTTAGTCATTAGTCTCACTCTATATAGATTCTTGACTGTTGGAGGAAGAGGAAGCAGGAGCCTCCAAAAATTTGTTTAGTTCTATGAAAAACATAACTAGACTATTTCTGTGCAGGTTATCAGGTATGATCTTCACGAACGGTCCAAATTCTTACAGTGCTTCACTTTTAATTGAACAAGTCATTGTGAGCTTCTGAATTAGGTAGGTTCATTAACATGAACATCTAACATAAACCTTGAGTTGTCTCTCTCGCTCTCTCTCTCTCTCTCCCCCTATAGCTGACAGGTTAATCCCAGTGTTGGAATGCTTGAATCAGAGCATTATCTGTTCAAAACTTTCACAATCAAAGAAGGTCGTAATCTACAATCAGGGCTTTAACCAATCGGGTCACTATAAGATGGTCTGCTTATGCTGCTATCCTGGATTAAAATGAATCTTGCAATTGCTATGCATCTCACAGTCAGAATGTCAAATTTAAAAGTAAGACGGAGAAAAAAAATAGAAAACGCAAAGAGGAGGAACATAAACTAAGCGTACCATGTAAAAGATCATAAAGTGTTCTCTGAGGAAGATGGTCATAAATAAGGAGCTTCTCCCCTCTTTTGCCCTCGTAGAAAGCTCTCAATGGAATCAAATTCTCATGGCGAATCCTTCCCAATAGCTTTATCACAGGCAAGCATGAAGCCCTATCCTTGCAGCTACCTTCTCTTAACAATCTCAAAGCAATGGTACCTCCATCAGCAAGCTTTGCCTTATAAGCAGTTCCGTAACTCGTCTTCTCCATAACTTGCCCAGTTGCGTTCAACACATCATCTAATGTCAAATGCTCACCGCCTTGGAACAAAATGAGCTTTTCCTCACCACCTTCACTAACAATATTACCACCATTTTCTTCATCACCTCCTTCTTCCAATTCATCTTCACTCTCTCCCCTACCTTTCCTCTTCTTGTTTTGGACATATCCAATTAGAAATGAAGCCAAAACCATAGCCCCAGTCATCAGACTGATAATTATACCAGCAATTGCACCAGAGCTCAATCCAGAAGTTCCAGTGCAACTTCTCAAAGGTGACCCGCAGAGGCTAGGATTCCCTTCAAAAACCTCCACACCAAACTTTGATCCTCCAAAAACTGGCAAAATGCCACTGAAATTATTGTGTGAAAGGTCCAATTTTTCAAGGTTTAGCCCCGCTATACTAACAGGAATTGAACCAGAGAACAAATTATTACCTAAATCAAGTTGTTTTAACCCACCAAAACCGGTAATGAATTCAGGGAAACTTCCAGAAAGCTTGTTGTTGCCCAGATCAAGAAATTGCAAATTCTTGCAAGTAGAATTTGGCAATGCTGGTTCAGGAATAGACCCAGAAAGTGAATTACCATTTATTCTGAGGGAAACAAGTTTATCACACAGATTCCAAATCGATGGAGGAAGAACTCCACTCAGTAAATTGTCGCCCAAATCAATGTCAGAGAGCGCGGAACTGTAACCAAGCTCAAGAGGGATAGTTCCACTCAGTGAGTTGATGTTAAGATAGAGACTTTGAAGCATAGGGAACTCACCCAACTCTCTAGGGAGTGAACCGGAGAGATTAGCTGATGGAAGTTGCAGAGAAAGCAAATGAACAGATGGGTCTTTAGAGAGTGACAGGTTCCTCCATTGTGGTGAAGAAAAGTCATTACACAGGAGAGGAGAACCGTTCGAAAAGACCCATTTGAGTCCTCTCCATTGACATAGAGGTACAGAGGAATTCCATGAAGATAAGAGTAAATTCTCAGTCTTACCTTGTAGTGAAGCTCTGATTTTTCCTAAAAGTAGCTCAACATCCGGAGAAGTGGAAGAAACTAAAGACTCGGTAAAGGCACTGCCTTTGCTGTAGTAGAAGAAGAAAGAGTAGAAAATGTAGAGAGAGAAAATCTTCAGGACCGCCATGAATGAAGCAGAGGAAAGAGAGCGGGCACAAGGAAGGGAAAGGTAGTGGTGCTGTGGTGGGGAGTTCAAAGAAGTTCTGTTTTTTGGGAAAGCTGACAGAGTTGACTGTTAAGAAATCTTATGGTCTAATAATTTGACGGTCCAGATTAGACTATATATAGACACGTAAAATCAATGGGTTTTTTTTATTTTTTTATTTTTAAGAAACAAATTATGATTAAGGAAAAAAAATAACCATGCAAAATAAGTGATTAAACTATACAGAATTTTGAACTTAGGTACGGTATATTCTGGTATTCGTTTATCAATTGAATTAATATCTCATAGCATTTAAAAATATTAATATAACATAAAATTATTAAATTTAACTATTATTTTAGTTTCTTAATAGTATTTCTGTTTTTAATTTAATTTTGCATGTTCGATCAGTTTTATCATCTAGGATATTCTTTATTCTTATTTATACATAAATAAAGTAATATTATATAATTTACAAAAATAATCAAAAACATTTTGTAATATATAAAAATAATCAATTACGTTATTATTTTTATATTAAGTATAGTTATTTAGTTAATTCATAACATATAACAAAAAATAAAAAAAAATTTGATTGAAAAATTTAAAATTTTGAAAGATATAAATGAGTAAGAAAATTTCTAAAATACTAAGTTAAAAATTAATATAATTCAAAAGTACTAAAATAGTAGATAAATTATTAATTTTTATGTAGTATATAAAAAATATATATAAATTTATATTATTGAAAAGGATAACAATAATTTAATTATATAACTAATATTATTTATTGTATTATATAATTGTATTATTTAATATTATATTATGAGCCAGTATATTAATTAATTTTCATTAATATAATACCGAGGCTCATTTTGAAATTCAATTTTTTTTGTAGTACTGGCAGTTTGCATTCTTTGAGAAAGAAAGTTTTGCTACATGTGATGCCACCTTCTCTTGTAGTTTCGAGGTTGATGAAATTTCTTGGCCCATGTGATAAACCCTACACGTGGCAAACATTATTTAGTTTGAAATTTGATCTATGTTTTTTTGATGGTGGAGATCATGGATGAGTATCCGATGGAGCAAATGGGACCATAACTTGTGGGCCAAAGCTCAAGTGGGCAATGGATGACATAGTAGCTCTTAGCCTATTGATGGATTAAAAGGTAATTTTTCAGAGTATCTATCCTGTGATATCAAGGGACCCCTCATGTTGTCCAAAACTTTTAGTAGTTATTTTTATACTTTGTTTTATTTTTAGAAAGAGAATATTAAAGTGTACGAAAGATTTTTACTTTGAGTATGATAAATTTTTTGTTAAAAAAGAAAAAAAAAAAAACACTAAATAGACACACATCTTCTATTAAAGAGGTGTGCATCCTTTCCTTATTAGAATTTGAATTAATACTTTATAACTAATACATTCAAACTAATTTTCTCATCAAAATATGAAAAATAACACCTAATTGTGAGAATGTTAAATTATGCACAAGTATTTATTTTCTAGAATATTAGGATCAAAGAATAAATTAACCTTTTCCATTCATACAATTTTATTTATTTTCTTATTTCTATAAAGATCTTTTGATTTTTTTTCTTTTATATAGGAATGGTTAAACTCATATATTTGATTATTAATACCATTTTAAATTTTGTTTTTAATGAATGCTTTTAGAATACCCAAGACATAAATATGACCAAATTAAAAGGTGTCAGTTGATTTAAAGTATCTTAATGTTGTATATTGAGAATTTGTGATCAAATTCGGCCTTCACCTAGGATGTGGGTTTATGGGAAGGAAGAGAGCTACCTCCCATTCTTATTAACAATAATTATAGTGATATATAATCATAATTTATTAAAGTAAAATTCTCTAACCTTCCATGTATTATATTGGTATTACACATACCTCTCCTATTTTTCTAAAACTTACACATATCTTCTCTAAAATTTGAAAATAAGATAAAATTCAATACAAACTCTAAATATTTAAAGCAAAAATCTGAAATAGCCTTACGGTTTTATCATTGAAAGATACATATGATTTAATATTATTCTAATTAATATTGTATGATATTACCAAAATTAAAGTAATATAGAAATCAAAATATGAATTAATTATTATTCTTAATATTATGGAAAAAATAAAAAATAATATATGGTTTCAAAATACTAATTTTTTAAAGAATGTGAATTTTTTTTATTCTTAATATGATGGTAAAAAAAAATATGTTTTAAAAATAGTAATTTTTTAAAGAATGTGAATTTTTTTGTGTAAAATCCAGAATATATATATATATATAAATATTAAGCATATTATTCTTTTAAAAATTATTATTATTAATTTAATTTTTAATATATTTTAATTTAAGTTGAATAATAATATGTCATTATTAATTTCATTGAATAATTTTAAAATTACAGTTGTATTTAATATATATTATATCTTTATTTTAAATTCGATAAGAAATATATATAGAATTTGAATATAAAAAAGAGATCCGTGTAATATCATGATAATGTAAGAAAAGTTAAAAATATTTATTCTAATTATTAATGTTAAATATTAGATTTCTTCTATCTTAACACCACTCTTGAAACACCAATCCGTTTCTTTCTTTCTCCTACTATCATTATGAACAATTTACACCTTTACGAAATTTGATTTACTTTTTCCTAAAAGCCGTACCAATTATCATATGACTACTAGAATAATCTCTTTAAGTTTGATGAGTTTCCATGCCATGAAGCAAAAGGGGGAACATGTGGACAAAAGGCATATTTGAATGGTCAATAGTTCATCAAACTATTAGTATTAAGATTTAGCAAAAACAACTGTTTCTGATTAATGACATAACACGTTTGGTAGTATTCCCTGTTCAGTCCCACGCCGGTTCCATTAAGCAATCATTTGTATCCCCCCGAATCATGTAATTTAGGAATTTTGTCTTAGCCACCATGCTTCTTCTTCTATTTCTATTATAGTGTAAGATAATGGCTTTAGCCTTTATGTTTTGGTAGCTTGTTTCTTAGCTAATTCATTAATATTTTTATTTAGTGGTTAGTATGTCCATGCCAGTTTACCCATATCAAGATTAAAGAATGTTGAAAAATTATACTCTTCATGGATTCTCTAAGGAGATTCGTAAGAAAGTCAATAAAGAAACATATTTTCTTGATCATTAGGTTAATTCTATTAAGGTAATTTAATATTATTATATATTAATTTCTTACCTTACTCAATTACTTCCACGCTAACTTTCTGGGGAAAAAATAATGATTATGTTTAGGCTTATAAGAGAATTTAGTCATTGACATTAAACTAGTTTTTGAAAATCCATGTAGTGGACTTTAATTATTTAAGATTAAAACTTGTTGCTTTCAATTGTTAGTTTGGATTATCTTATAGTTTCCCTTTCTTGATATCAACCTAAAAAAGTATTATTTGAAGCAAAAATAAAAAATAAAAAACTCAAAAAAGTTTTAGTTTCTGGGGAACCTTCATCATATGATTTTCACTTTAGCATATTTCAAACAACAGAAGCGCCAGTTGAAGGATTTTGAAATTAGTCCATTAGAAACCGATAAGTAAACCATAATTGACACTGAAAAATGAATATAACTTTGTAATCATCATTGTTTAGCATGGTGGGAGCATACTGATTGGTTTTCTTCCTGTTCTTTTACTATGAGGGAGGCAGAGGTAAATAGTGCTGGTTTTACCTACAAGGATACTGTATTTATAAGATTTCTCTGCTTGCAGATTACAGATATTCAACTTATATGAATCATTAGCAATCACTAATGGCTAAGCATACACACACATTATGAATTTTTCTTTAAGAAAAGGGAACAAAGCAAATTGGATACAGTTAGAACAAATTCATGTATTAATCTTACAAAATGATCCAACAGTACCTACAATGTCACCAATTAGTGCCAATATAGTGTTCCTAAAGACTGGGAAATTTACCAGTAGTCCATACATGAACATGATCCATCCTGAAAATGGTGAAAGCGCTTCCTGTCCCGAACAGTTATCACACGTTCAAAAACTTTTGAGATTAGTTTAATAGAGGCATGACAATCTTCACATATGCGCAGATTTTTAACAATTCGAAGTGGTGTGTGAGGGTTTGTACTGATTAAGCCAAAGGCAATTGCAATCTTCTCACTGTGATAGTGCAATGCACTTTCTTTTTCTTTTTCATCCATGTTGAGCAAGACCTGAGTAGTGATTGGCCTATATCTTGTTAAACTCAATTTGTGGGAGATTTCCTCCAACATTAAGTGTATTTCTCTGGCTCTGGGATGAGAATCATCTTCAACAAGAAATTCATTAATAACTCCATCAATTTCAATCCAACTGCATCCAGGATCTTTCCTTATGTCCAAGTCCTTCATCATCAACCTCACCTCTGCAACTGAATTCCAATCTCCCACGGATGCATACATGTTTGAGAGAGCCACGTATGACCCACTATCATTAGGAGCCAAATCCATTAAAACTTCAGCTGCACGTCTTCCAATCTCAATATTTTTATGTATCTTACAAGCACCTAGCAAGGCCTTCCATATTACATCATCTGACTTGATAGGCATGTTCAGTATTAGCTCTTCAGCTTCTTTTAGAAGTCCGGCTCGACCTAGAAGATCAACCATGCATCCATAATGTTCAATTCTAGGTTCTAACCCAACCATATTAACCATGTGATTGAAAAAAGATCGCCCCTGGTCCACAAGACCTGCATGGCTACAAGCACTCAGGATGCCAATATACGTTACATCGCTAGGGGTAACTAGTCCAGTTCTTTGCATCCTTGAAAAATACTCAAAAACATCATCTGCTCGACCATGCATGGCAAGCCCCCCAATAATAGCATTCCAAGTGATAACATTTTTTTTTGGCAGCCTGTCAAAGACCTGAATTGCCTTCTCAATGCTCCCACACTTAGAATACATGTCAATGAGTGCAGAACCAAGCACATTATCAATCTCAATCCCAATCTTCTCTGCATACAAATGTACCCATTTCCCCAATTCAAGTGCCCCAAGACGTGAAATCGCTGGCAAAACACTAACCAAAGTCACATAATTTGAGGACACATCTTCCATCTGCATCTCATGAAACATCTCTATGGCCTCCGTAAATAACCCATTTTGTGCATATCCAGATATCATCGCATTCCATGATATCACACTTCTATGATGCATTTTATCAAACAATTTCCTAGCAGCCTTAAGGTCCCCAAGTCTCACGTAGCCATCTATCATCACATTCCACAGAACCACATTACCATCGTTCCTCCTCTTATCACTCACCACTCTGTTCATATCGTCAAACCCAATAACATTCCTATAAAACAACATATGGGCATCCTCCATAACTCCACAGATTACACTACATCCTAATAAGATTACTCACGACAAATTCATCACTATCCAAACCAAATTTCACAACCAACCCATGAATTTGCTTCCCTTCTTTTAACCGGACCAATCTAGCGCATGCTTTTAACACGGATGGAAATGTAAATCTATTAGGTTCCACAATACCATCACCCACCATTTGACAGAACAACAAAATAGCTTCCAATGGCCTATCATCGCTTTCAGCAAGACCCCTGATCACAGTGTTCCAAGAAAAGCAATTGGGTTCACGCATTTCACCAAACAGTTTGAGCGCGTATTTTATATCACGATAATCTGAAACAGCAGAGAGTTTAAGAAGCTCTGTTGCAGCTAGAGGGTCGTGGATTTGAGCTGTTTTGATCAAATTGGCATGGATTTGCTTTAAGTCTTGTATAGTTTTGCATACTGTGATTTGTGGGACTGGTGAGGACGAAGGGGAAGGTGCAACTGTGGGCTTAAACATTGTAGAGTTCATCGATGGAAAACCGTAAATGTGGGGATAAGACATGTGGATGACATAAGATGCAGTTACAGTTACATATACAGTTAATAACTAACTCCTACCCAGCAAACTGCCTCGTAATGTTATTTTAAAAAGTGGGAGACCCATTTTCGCAAATGTTGGTGAGCTATTTTAAGGCTATTATTGAGCTTGGATTATTTTAATAACAAGCCTAATCTTAATAAAATTTTTGAGCTATTTAATGTAAAATGAGTCAAACTCAATCTTTTGAAAACTCTTAAATTAGTTTGATATGCATGAATAATTTTTACAGAATTGGAATGGGAAAGGAAATGAGAATAAAATACAGGTAAAATAGAATGATGATTCTATTTTATTGTTTGACAGTGTATGTGGAAAATAATCATTCTATTATATTTATTTATTTTCTATGCAATTTTTTGATGTTAAATAATATAAAAATTATGATAAAATGATAAAAATATCTCTCAATAGATAAAATAATAAAAATATAACATAATTTATGAAATATATATATATATATTTCTTAATTTTTAATTAATTTTTTAAAATTTATATTATTTATTTATTATTATTACTTATATTTATTTTATTGTTAATTATATTTATTTTCTTATTTCTTATTTCTATTATTTATTAATATTAATATTTTGGTTTAAAATCACTTAACTAATTTATTTATTTATAATTATATTATTTACTATGATATGAATGTTATTTTTGTCATTTGACTAAAATGAATTGGTTTATTATTATTTTTATAAACAATTTATTTTATTTTATTATTTTATATGATTTTATATTATTTAATG
The DNA here is from genome assembly GCA_029379385.1 of Quillaja saponaria. Classification (NCBI taxonomy): domain Eukaryota; kingdom Viridiplantae; phylum Streptophyta; class Magnoliopsida; order Fabales; family Quillajaceae; genus Quillaja; species Quillaja saponaria. The sequence continues at coordinate 3,248,414 of CM055615.1, read as the reverse complement.
TGATATGAAGGGTATTTTGGTTATTTGTCTAAATTAAATAATGAATATATTTTATTTATTTATGTATAATATTATTATTTTATTAATATTCGACTTTTTATTTTATGTGATAGAATATGTTTTTTTTTTTTTTTTTTGTCATTTAACTAAACTAAACAGATTCTATAAAAGTATGAATGAGCAATCTCACCCTTTAGGTGGGTTTAAGGATTCTTATTTCAATAAATAAAATAGGCGAAATAGAATGAGTATTCTGAGGCTAAAAATGTATCAAATGAAATAATGTTTATTCTATGAAATTATACATAAAATGAAATGACCATTCTTATATACCAAAGTAGCCTTTATTATAACTTTACAAAAAATAATATAAAATGTAATTTAGTTAAATAATAAGTTATTCAATTAGCTATTTCTAAAGTCTTAGGTTCAACTCTCTGAAGCTCTAGTTGAGAGTTGAAGCTTCATTTGTTCTGTACTTTGATATTCCAATGTCAATCACTGCTAACTTTCTGTCAGAGCATTTTGGCACTTCAACTTTCTACATGATTTTAAATTTTTTGGTCATTTGGGTCTAGTATGCTATAAGATGTTATGTGAAGTTGGGTAATTTAATTGTGTGATGGATATCAACTAGTTTTACTAGGATTCATCATGTATTGCCAACCTCCAAACCTTATGTATGGATACTGAATTAAATTTCCTGCAACAGTTTATATTTGCTCGTTGATATAATTTCCATTCATTATGTTCTCAATATAGTTCCCAATACTACATTGTTCTATGTCCAAGAATGTGGATTTTGAATAATAATGAAAAACTTATTTCGTTCATATATATATATATATATATATATATATATATGTATATGTATATATTGAAAATTGAGGATATTTTAATAAAGGAGTACAAAAAGACCAAGCTAGTGTGGTGAACTGCAGCTTAATTGCCGCAACTGGCAGCTAATACAGAACATGGTGAATCTATTAATTCGTTTATAAACCATTTGGGTATATTTGAAGGCTTTCAAAACTAGGTACCAGTTACTTAGATTGGGAGTTAATGGTCAATGTAGGCAAACAGAGTTATATGGCAATTTGACATGTAATTTTTGAAGTGGGTTACTTGTCAGTAACCCTTATGAGTAACCCCTCTTTTTCTGTAGAACAGAAGGACAAATGTAAATATATTTTAACTGCTGACCAAGAGAACAAACGTAAAAACTACAATTTAATCCTTTTTCAAGAGTAATACATTTGTTCATGTTTTATTTTCCAAATGAAAGATAGATCATAATTTCATTTTGTTATTCCAATATAATTGTTGAGAGTGTTGGACAAGGTGTATCAGAGCTCCAGGTTGGGAATCATGTGCTTCAGCAAGAAAGACACCATAAAAGATAGCAGATACTGTCATTGATAGTCATCAGGGATAGGTAAATGTTGCAGAAGAGCTGAAGAATGTTCTTTGTTTTTTGTTTTTTTTTGTTTTCTGTATTTTTTGTTTTGTTTTTCTTTTTTTTTGTGATACATTAAAAGTGCTCGAATACTAAGAGTGAGAACACAGATACCAACCGCTTAAGTTAAATTTTCTGATGTCACTGACG